>JAVQKG010175717.1:0-14558 GCA_036025885.1 Hypseleotris bucephala
AATGTTGATAATGATGTCATAATGATCACCACACAAACCACTGATGAAATATGACTATTACAATGACATCAAAGTCATTAGTTGGACACAGACAGTGGTCAATTTTGAGGTTCAGGGACACATCATGGATTTTTAGGGACATAAAAATGTATTTTTTCTATTTTGAAACATGTCAGAATGCATTGTTCGAAGTGAAAAATCTGTAAATTAAATTATAATGAAAGTATTTTGCTAAAATGCCTACAACAAAGGCACATTTTTCACAATTCTAAAAAGAATAGGTACATTTCTTTTTGAAAATTTCCAAAATTCCTGAGCTTAACTTCCCAAGGAAAGGAAAGTTTCCGGAAATTTACCGGAAACTTTCCATCCCTTTGCAACCCTAGTAGCACTACTCAAAGAATTAGTACACCAAGCCATCTTCATTTAGGTTTCCAAGAAAAAAATAAATGGATTATTATTATTATTATTGCATTGAAGGATCACAGTTGGTGGTGTTTATGCACAACTTTGTAATATCAAAGAATGACAATGGAGATAGGCTGTTACACACAAAAGTGGCTCTGTGTAAGGAGCAGTGCTGTAAAGTATATACATGTGTGCTGCTGGTCATACAAAACGGTGTTGTGCTGTTTTGTGTGTCCAGTCAGGTGTGTGTTGTTGGCTGTAGCTGTGCAGGGATGCAGAGTCCCCCTCACCTCCTGACCGTCAGTGCCTGTGCCTGGGTCAGCAGTCTCTGTCGCTGTAAGTCACATGAAACTGGCATGAAGCCCACCCACAAAAACCTTCTCCTTTTCTGTGCCTGACCATCCCTCCATCAGCCGGTCTACAGCCCAACTCTTCCCCAGCTCCTGTGCCTGTTGGTCTGGCCATTCTCTTGTGTTTTATCGTTCATATTCTGTGAACAATGATGCAGTCTGCAGCTGTTTCAGTTAGCAGTAGACTTTATGAACTTGGATTACAAAAGTGTTCTGAACATTTGGTCATTGTTCCCTGTACAGCAGGAACTTTTTTTTTTTTAGCAATTTCAGTAATTTTCATTATATACTTACAAAGACATACTGTAGATTGTGAAATTAGTTTTTTGTCTTCATCTGAAATCTACAACAGCATGTAATAGTAAGTAAATAATGTAGCACTAAAAGTAATGCATAAAAGGTTTAATTCTAGTCACTTTTACTACTACACACACACATCTACAGTATATCATTCGTAGCTTCCTTTGTTCCTTTTGTTCCTTTATTTGGTGGGATTTTCAGTATTTCACGTACACATACTACTATACGTATGTTGACCTTGTCCCTAAAGGTAGTGTTTTTGATGACAAGTTGCACTAGTTTGTAAAGTCAACAATTAAACAAGTCATGTTTAAGCCATCCCAAAACTCTCTAAATTTGTCATTGTGTCTTCTTCAGTTCTTCATGTTTTGCCATGTTTGTTCCTCTGCATGCTGTGAGTGTGAATGAGCCCGCATGCCTCTTCTTAGTCTTTTGTTACTCACTCACAACGCAAGCACAAGCTCTTTGTGATCTGTGAAGCACATCACACACACACACAGACACACACACACAAACACACACAAACACACTCACTTTAGCCCAAAAGCACATGTCAGCAAGTTTGAGTGATTTACGTGCACACAAACAAAGGACGTGCTTGTGTTGCTGAGGCAGCGCTTCTCTCATCAGCGCTGCGTTGTCTCAAGTCCATGAATGTTTACTGCACTACGGCTTTTCTTTTCTATTAAACTGTGGCTTATAAGGTTTTGGAAAGGCACATTTAATAAAGGTTGTCATTTTATGCTAATCACTGTTACTTACACACTGGGGAGTTGGATATAGTGTTTGTAGCTTCCCCTTTGTTCTTAGTCAAGCTGGTGTTTGATGGCATTCGACACAGATTTCGTATTCTTTCACTGCTGCAGATGACATTAGAATCCTTTAAAAGAGTTTCTAAAGTAAAGATTCCCTAGAAGAATGCTCATTTCCCCCACTGCTAAAAAAGACTGATGATATCTCTTTAATGTCTTTGAAGTTGGAAAGATTGAGCCCTGCGACTCCCTGGAGGTGCCAAACAAAAACGCCATGTCAGTGAGTGTTCATGAGAACCGGAAGTCCCGCACCAGTACGGGGTCCATGAACATCTCACTGTTCCACAAGCCTTCACACCCTGACAGTGTCCTGACCCACCTCAACACCATGAGGAAACAGTGTCTGTTTACAGACGTCACACTGTGGGCCGGAGACCGCTCCTTTCCATGTCACAGGTAACACTGCTGCTAAAAAGTCAATATTCAGTCATGAGTGGTGCATAACATCATATGTATTTTAAGCTCATCTGTAGAGGCCAAACTGTGGTAAAATTCAAATACTCATCACAATACCAGTCATATTTGGTCTTTGAAGATCGATCAATCAAAATTTTTGATGGGTTTACCATTTTTACACCATTGATTTGCCTCACATCTACTATACAAATAAAAATATCCCAATACTGTCAACATTGGTTACAAAGCTTATTTTACACTATATACTACATATTAACAACCCTCACACGGCAGAAACCAATACAGACTTGGAAAAAGCACTTGCAAAAAAAAACACTATCAACACAAATGTCAGAGCTTTTAAGCTCTTAAATAATTCACAGACATTTAGAAAAAACTTTGTGTGTAAACACAGTTGTGTCTGCTCCACAGTTACTGTCAGATTTTGTTCCCTGTCAGTGTTTGCTGTAAGTCTGATTGTAACAGTTGATCTCTGTGTCCCACAGAGCAGTGTTAGCAGCCTGCAGCCGCTATTTTGAAGCCATGTTCAGCGGCGGGCTTCGAGAGAGTCTGGACAGTGATGTGAATTTCAGAGACAGTATTCACCCTGAGGTAAGACCAAACACTGAGATTGAATGTCAAATTAGATGCTCCCTTTCCTTTTGTAATGTTGATTGTCACATGTTCACTGCAGATCCATCTATTGGACTGTTACTATGAATAAAAATGCATACAAGAACATTTCTTATATTACTACTGCAAAATATTTAATTATTCTTGTTGAAGAAGTTAAAGTATTGATGGTTAATTAATCCCAAGGTATAGAGTATCTTCAAATATGATTAGTGCAGTGTAGAAGACCTTGTATTACTTCTTAAGACCTTGTCCATTAAAACTGCAATTGCGGTGTATTTTGCGGGTTAGCAAGAACTAGACATTCAGTCCAAACTGTCCCTCTTGTAGTTTAGAGCTCTTTAACAAAAGCCCATCTTCAGGCCGCTGTTTAGCTCAGTGGGTAGAGCGTGCGGCCCATATACAAGCCATCAGAGCTTGCCCCGGTGTCGTGAGTTCGGGTCCGGCTCGCGACCATTTGCTGGTTGTCACTCCCCACTCTTTTCCCTGGTTTCCTGTCAATCTACTGTCTATCAATAAAGCCAAAAAGGCCAAAAAATATCTTAAAAAACAAAAAAAAAAAACAAAAGCCATCTTACCCTTTTAATGTTTTTATCTTAACATCTTACAGTTGGACATGTTTTTTACCTACATCAGGTTTTGGAGTTGCTGTTGGATTTTGCCTATTCTTCTCGAGTCATTATTAACGAGGAAAATGCGGAGTCATTGTTGGAGGCAGGAGACATGCTGCAGTTTCACGACATCCGCGACGCAGCAGCTGAGTTCCTCGAGAAAAACCTGCACTCGTCCAACTGCCTGGGGATGATGCTGTTATCAGACGCCCATCAGTGTAAAAGACTGTACGAGCTGTCATGGAGGATGTGCCTGCTACACTATGAGACGGTATCCATTCAACAACCTTTTTTCACCAGGCAAAAGAACTTTAAAAAAATATTTTGTCAGTACATTGACCTAAGGTCCCATACTTGTTTTCTCAATGCCAGCAGAGTTAGTATATTTATATATTTGTGTACCTTCACTGGCCATTTTATTAGGTATACCTGTTGCAAGCTCAAATAGCAACAAGCCAATTGCTAAAAATAAAATATCTGGTGAAGAACAGACACATTAGCTAATATAATGACTTGTTACATCAAGGTATTCAGAAGAACAAGCAAAGCAAAGCAAAGCCTGGAATGGGCAGCTAGTTTATTGTGACTTAATTACCTAATCACCTAATACCAGTGCTGGCACAACTGAAAGTAATTTTCATGACTATTCGAAGTTTTGCACCAAGTTGCTTTCTGAAATTGACCACAAACTTGGCAGTGGATATAATAATTAATGAATGCATTGTGTGCTCTTAAAATATTCTAAGGTCATCTTCTGATTGCATTGACTTGGCTCTGCTTTCACTTTAAACTGATTGGATCAATATAAGTTTTCAGAATGACATCATAATGCACATAAAAGGCTGAACAAGCAGGTTTTTATTTTTTGGCGTTGGAGCCAAGAGCTAAGGAGACATATTGATGCTATCTTTTTTTGTACCAAGAGAATTGACAGTAATAAAAATGTAATGTGTTGATATTGTGTTTAGGTCAGAGAGTCCGAGGACTTCTACAGTCTGTCTAAAGACAAACTGTTTGAGCTGATCCTGAGTGATGAGCTGGAGATTGAGGATGAACAGGTAAGTAATGCCTAATTCAGTAGTAATTACTTAATCATTGCTTTGATGTTAGTTCACTGACAAGAATAGAGTTTACTGTATGTCACTAAAAGGCAGGAGGCTTAAGAACAATATGCCACAATAAATATAAACCTAATAATTATAGCCATGTCCCAGTTTCTTACAATTGTATTATGAAAATAATAATCTGAATAAAAGCCTCAAAGTGGTGTGCCAATAATATTTAATTAGGACACGTGTTTTTTTTAATTAGGACAAGTGATGTATGTTTCAGACATAGGTATTAGTCTATGATTTTATGCTGGTGATTTGATATTGGTGGATTGTAAGCATAAAGTTTCAGTGATGATCTGCCCTGTGCCCTGCTGCAGGTGGTGTTTAACTCTGTGATGCGGTGGGTTCGTTATGACCTCGAAGGACGGCGACATTACCTCCCAGAGCTGCTCAGAGGCATCAGACTGGCCCTGCTTCCCTCTGAGTGTCTGCTGGAGGCTGTGGCCTGTGAGGAGCTGGTGATGGCCGACAAGAGGAGCAGGTCAGCCTCTTTCACATTCTCATTATATTCATGCTGAACTGTTCTTGTCTACATGTCAACGCTTTCAATGTAAATATACGTTTTCAAATAGAATATGCATGCATTAACAATCATCCAGGACTCAGACAGTGATCCCGTCCTGCACCAACAAGTAATAAAAGTTTCCTTGGCCATTTATGACAGTGTTTGTCATTTCGAGAAAATATTATCTTTGTACTTTTGTGAATGCAACCAGCCAGATACTTCAACAAATCAATTTGCAGCCAAAATATCTACTTCGTAGTTTTCAGTTTTATCACATACAATTTGTCTTTGCCAATCTGTCTGCAGTGTTTGATATAAGGGGAGAATCTACAGTATTTACTGAAGAACCATAAAATATTCATATTGGTTCACAAAAACTTTTGGAAGGTGTATGTAGTGCTTTCATTTGAAGATACTGTTTAACCCTGATACTCATCCCAAAATCAAGACCCAAAGAAGCACAGTTTTAATATTGGTCTAAAAGCAGACCCATTGTATATGCCAAACACAGAATGAGTCATCTATTTAGCGTCAGACATATTCAGTTTGTCGACATATCTCTGTATAGGCTGCCAAAAAGGAGAAGATCCATCTGGGCAAGAGGAACTTCTGATTAGCGTCCAACTGCTTTGAAAATTGAAGTAGCTCTTTTTAAAGAAGGCGTGGGAATTAAGATGTGTGAGATGTGTGTCAGTTGATGGAGAATTAGGCCAAGCTTTACTAAGAAGATTAAACCAAACCTCTGCAGTTTCTTAAGTGATGATTTTTTTACTCTCTCGTACAGGTCCATAGTAGAAGAGGCCATGCAGTGTAAGAAGAAAATCCTTCAGAATGACGGAGTAGTTACAAGTCCTTGTGCACGACCGCGAAAAGCAGGACACACGCTGCTGATACTGGGAGGACAGACCTTTATGTGTGACAAAATATATCAGGTATCTACACACAGAGAAATACTTTAAATAGTAGTTACTTCAACATTGAGAGCTGTAGTTCAATCCAAGACACAATTTTGATTATCACAATTTTTGCTGACTTGAAGTCTACTGCTATCAGTGTCTTTAATGTTAATGTTAAACATATTATTTGAAGAGCCAAAAATCTTCTTGACAAATCTTAAGTTTCTACCACAATTCAATCTTTTATTGCCATAATGCACACAAAATAATTTATAGGAAGCATCCATTATAGTTGATTATAATTGTTTTAAGGTTGACCACAAAGCTAAAGAGATCATCCCTAAAGCTGACCTGCCGAGCCCCAGGAAGGAGTTCAGTGCCTGTGCCATTGGCTGTAAGGTCTATGTGACCGGAGGAAGAGGCTCTGAGAACGGAGTGTCTAAAGACGTGTGGATCTATGACACTGTCCATGAAGAGTGGTCCAAAGGGGCACCGATGTTAATAGCAAGGTTAGTATTAACACCAACTAAAAATGTGGCTAATTGATGTACAGTATTGATTGCAGATGTTTTTTGCAGATTTGGCCATGGTTCAGCTGAGTTAGAGAACAGTCTCTATGTTGTAGGAGGCCACACAGCAATAGCAGGTGTATTTCCCGCTTCTCCGTCTGTCTCCTTGAAACAGGTAAGGAACATAATGATACAGAGGTTTAGGGGTTTTCACACAGTGGATCTTGAATACTTATATAATCGTCTGTGATGTGTTTTCATTTAGCACTGCATTTCAAATGAGTCCATCCTTTTGTGTTAATAGCATCTTATAGATAGATAGATCTTATGTATGTTATGTTGTTATGTGTATTCTGTGTTATTTTTCAGGTTGAGAGATATGACCCTCTCAGTAATAAATGGACTATGATGGCTCCACTCAGAGATGGAGTGAGTAATGCAGCTGTTGTCAGTGCCAAACTTAAACTATTTGTTTTTGGAGGAACCACAATTCACAGAGACAAAGCCTCCAAGGTGCGTACAATTTCACTTTTACCCATAAAAAAACATACGAAGTAAGAGCAGTATGAAACACAATATACAATTTTGAAGTAGAGTATTCAAAACTGGGGCCTTTTAAAAAAAAACTGTCTTTAATAGAAATTTGTGTTGATAATTGTGCTGCTATATTTACCAGGAATTCTTTGAAATCAAATCTCAGTGGGAAATGGGAATTCTATATACAATATTTAATCTTTATATTTGCATAAAAATACTAGAACAAGCCACAGTCATCATATTTTCAACATGTTGCCACTGGTCCTGGCTAACTGTGTCTTTCTGTATGCAGGTTCAGTGCTATGACCCTGTTGGTAACCGGTGGGCTATCGCGGCTGAATGTCCCCAGCCTTGGCGCTACACCGCTGCTGCTGTTTTGGGGAGCCAGATCTTCATCATGGGAGGGGACACCGAATTCACCGCTGCCTCCGCTTATCGTTTTGACTGTGACGCAAACCAATGGACTCGAGTGGGTGACATGACGTCCAAACGCATGAGCTGTCACGCTGTAGCATCTGGAAATAAGCTATATGTAGTTGGAGGTTATTTCGGGACGCAGAGGTGTAAAACTTTGGACTGTTATGACCCAACTTCAGATAGTTGGAACTCCATTACAACTGTGCCTTATTCACTCATCCCTACTGCCTTTGTCAGCACATGGAAACACCTACCTGCCTAAAGGAGAGGATGCTAGCGGATGTGATGTTCAGGTAAACCTTACTGAAAACAAAATATTTCTGAATTATGTGGCCCAATAGTGGTTTGTGATCCAGGCTAAGCTTTTAAATTGATTTGGGAAAATGTGGGAAGGTGGCTAATGTGACTAATTATTTTATTGCATACTGTTACATCATCCAAGAAGTCCCCTCTTTGGGGAAGTGGTCAGTGCCCCCACCTGTTGTGTGGGAGAGTGGGGTACAATTCTCCAAGGGCCAGAACAGCCACAAATGTAAAAGTGATGTCAGAAAGAGTAAAAGTAACAGTGAGGATCTTGGTGTAATAAAAATTGTGATATTAAATTTTTACCATATCGCTCATACCTAATTTAAACACAACCATAAGGAACAAAATTCAGCAAACCTCTTTCCCATTTACCCTATTTTAATAGAGTACATTTGGTTTTGCAATCCACAATAGTATACTACAATTCTTTCCTCTAAGTACACCACCAACACATCCTATGCCTAGTGTAATATACTCAATAATAGGTTAACCAGGCTAATAGGCTTTAGTGTGACATACACCTCCACAGTCTTTGACACATTATATGCATTCATTATGGCTCCACAAATCCTCTCTGCTTTCTTCAGCTTGGCAAACTGACTGTGTGTGCCTCTGTTGATTCCAGAGAAAGTCCACAGGCTGGTGCTGTGGGAGCCTGAATATAAATATCCTCGCTCATATCCAGCCCTCTCTAAGCTGCCCCCACTCTTTCAAAAATTGATGTTGTGAAACTGGATTCCCTTCTGCTGCTGCTGTCATATCTCATATACTGTAGTTGTGTGTGTCTTTGTGCCTTGTAATAACATTAGGCATACATCCAGCTGGTGTGGATGTGGTGTCCCATTGTTGTCTTTAAACATCATAAGCCTGGATTAATTTCCTCTAAATGTGCGTGATATGAGCTGGTTTGAGCCTTTGCTAATGGCGTGATGGTGATAGGAGTATATTGCGCTGCACTCAGCAACACTAGCAGGATCCCCAGGGCTGGAGCTGAGCCTGGCTAATTGCACATTGATTGCTCATAGCGGGCAGCGTTTATTGCACTTTGTTTTTATTTATTTCAAATCAGAACATGAATTATAAACCTTATAAGCAATTACAAAGGTTTGCATATTTCAGTACCACAGATTCCACTGAAAGCATTATGTATTAGGTGAGACAGATTGTTATAACATGTCTTGGGTTACACTGTCAAAAAGGTGCTAATACAATTGGCTTGCCATTACATTGGGGTAGTAGAATCTCTTTTTTTTTTTTTATGCTGCTGCCAGTAATTGCAATATACAGTACAAGAGCATTTTCATCCATAAACCCAATTATTAGGTGAACCTTGTAGCTAATAAAACATTTGATATTTCTTTCTTTCTATGTAAATGATATAATAGTAGATGTATGTGTGCCTAAAGCAAGTGGTTTTGTTGACTTGAATTCCCTTTATCATCCATCCTAAGGCTCATTTGAAGTTTGTTTTCAGTGTGCATTTACTGGACATAAAAATTAATAGAGGTGTACCTAATAATGTGGCCAGGAAGAAGCAGTTGTTCAGCAGCTCTTCTCCCAAAGCCTTATTCCTCTTCACAACATTAAACATCAGAAGCCACAGCTCTTTTAGTTAATGCATGACGGCAGATTAAACACAGTAAGCTAAGCCCTGGGACATGCGCTGTTGTAGCTACAGGACACAGGGAGGAAATAAATCCAAGCATTTTTACACATTTCATTTGATCATTTATTCATGTGATTAAAGCAGCAGCATGGCTGTGGGGTCCAAGTGTTCCATACCACTTCTGAAAAAGCGTTTTATATAAATATGTGATTTAGTTGGTGCAATGGCTTGTGTGTGTGTGAAGGAGAATTAGAAGTCATATGAAAAACCCCAGCTAATAACATGTCAGGATTATATTACCAAGGAGAGAATCTCATGAAAAGATGTGACGAGAGGCTTATCCTACCAGGAATGAAGAAGTCAAGAGGAATTATGCCGGAGCTCATATTTATCAGAAAATACAGTTAGAAGGGTACAAAATGGTTGCAGCAGGTTTTATGTTTTAATACAGTACACTACAGTAGGCTAATATTAAAAAATAAATACAAAATATGTGTATTTCAAGTCGATGTACATTTCTATAAGATATTTATACAAGATATTTTTGTCCAGTATCTAAACAATTGCTACTCACCAGATATTTTTTTCTTTATTTCAGACCATTCTCTCTAAACAGTGGTTGTGCATTAAAATAATATATAATAGTATATAAGCTGTATTGAGTTGCTGCTACACATATAATTAGTGTTAAATCTATTTGCACCAAGGGTCTTTACCTCAAATTGTAAAGGCACATTGTTTTTGATGTCACTAACTGGTTCTCTTTGTACCATCTCTTCAGGTGGCCAACATGAATGGACAAACTATGGAGGATGTAGTCTGTAGTCTGTGGACACTGCACACTTGTTTTGATGCTGTTCTTCAGACTGTCCAGAGCGTTGAGGCTGACCAGGCCAAAGACACATGATGCTTCCGAGATAATATAATGCTCTTAAATTTTATACAGTTCCACTTACTGACTGAAGACATTAGGTGTGATTTTTCTATGAATTTCTTAAAAGTGTTTTTAAATTTTCCACTTCTCTGTCATTCCAACTCTAAAGACATAAGCTGTAAGTGCATACTTTATATACTTCACAATATTACACACAATATAACCATGAATGGCTAGCTACAAAATGAGGATAAAGATGGATTTATCCAGTTGCTGCTTCAAACTAGAATCCAAAATATATTGCACAAACATAAAAATGTGACCATAGCATGTAGATTTTCTTCAGCTGAGGGTGCCAGGGTGACAGTTGTATAATATTTTAAAGGCAAAAAATACCGCAGTCTTCTGTGTAGTCATTTTTCTTTCAGGTAAAAAACATTTCAGCTGTAACAAAGATGAGGTTGACGCAGTGCCAGCAATTTTTTTGAGTTTATATACAATGAGTATATAGTGAATGTCAAACCTCTACAATATACTTTATTATTACACTTGACTTCATCAAAAAGTGCATGATGTCTGCTAAACTAAATAAGAAATATGTATTAATTCCATGTATTCAGTGTATTTCATCCAGGGATTGAGGCCAGACAGACAAGTATTATGTACATCATACATAGCGTCCCCACAAACTAATCACCAGATAAAAATGCAGATTTTCTCAAGATATTCCGCAAACATGGAATTTCAATCATGAAGTGGTTCCATTTTCAAACTAGAAGCACTTGGAGGGATATAAAGAGACAAGAGTACCTTAACCAACATTTTTGTGTTTTGTATTTTGCCCACTTCATTAAAGTATTAAAAATACAAATAATTACAAAACAGACAATTAGAAACTTGTATTCATCATCATTTCTTTCTTTTGATAATGCTCACAAAGCAATGAACAAAGTTGAGCTGAAAACCTGGTCAGTTAAATCATGTTGACTAACCTGCCCCCAGCGCACAGGTCCTAACAACAGTACATGCAGAATCAGGCATGCGGTCAGCGCTTAATCTTTGGCCCAGTCCGTGCTTGTGACTGGCGGATTTGACAACCATGTACATATGCAACTGCACACATAGCCCTTTGTATTTCAACAAGCATGTCTCAAACAATAGGCCACAATCTGCTGCTGGTTTGTTTAAATGACATTTATGAGAAGCACAGTGTCTCCTGCTGAAATCAAATTCAAGTCCTGTTAAAGAAATCTATTTTAAAAACAAATATGCACTTTTGATAAGGAGTGAAAGAGATGAGTATGAAAAACAGTAGTTCATTTCTGCAGGACAACATTGCATCACCTCTGTAATGCTGGACAGTATTTGGTGTTGTGGGTTCTTTGTACCATTTTTGTGATGAGATGCCATGATGTTTTTTCGTCCGTTTGGGTCCGGCTGCTGCACAAGATGAAGGCTGAACTGTTCTTTGTAGAGTTTTGAAGGAAAATGGTTTTAAATTTGAAAGGACTGTACATTTTCTGAAGTTATCTGCAAAAACTAAGCAAGTTCTTTGTACAAATGTGTCATACCATTTTTACTGGTGAATAAACATTGGATCACTTTTGTTATTCTGTGTGTTTGTGCTTTAATATAATAACTAATATATTGCTACTGTGTATCATAAAGCTGTTGCATGTAGTGTAGACAGCAGACCCTGACAAGGCATTTGCTCTATCTACAACTTTCTGTGCCTCCTGAGCTTCTTACATCGATTCTTTTTAAAGTTATTTTGTTAACAGACCAATGCAGGAGAAAAAATAGCCTTACTGCGGGTAAAAAGTAAGCTGCAGGAACTTTATGTAACAGTAAATCAATAAGAGAATGGACAGGAGCACAACCACTTACTTTTGGAAAGAACTCTTACTATTAAAAGTGTGGTCTTACATGCGGCTGAGTTTTTCAACATACTGCTTCAGTGTGACCCTGGGCAAGATTATCTGAAAAAGAGACATTTTAAACGACTGTGGGATTAACTGTGTTTTTGAATTGAATTACGCTCATGACTGCACAGAAGCATTCATTATTCATCAGAGGATGGGTTACGTCCTGGCCTCGATGAGATAGCATGATTTATTGATGTTTTAGGCCAGACTCATGATGTAACGTGCATTTAGCTCTAGCCGAAAGGAGAAGTGCCCAATCAACAGAAAAATGTAATTGTCAAATGAGTGCTGACAAGGCCTTGCTGTCAATCCAATATTGAAAAAAATATGTCTTGTGTAGAAAAGCCTGGAAATACACTTATTGGTACCACTGATTTTTTTTTCTTTGTAATGTGTGGCAGTTGTAATTGTGTAACCCCCTTACGGTTTTGCCAAATGTAAGCCATAGACCAGCCCGTTGCCATATCCTTCCCAATTCTGATGTTCAGTTGACAGTAAATTTACTTCTATTGAGAAGCTACATAGTGGTGGTGTTGTTCTCTTGCAATCCAGAAGATGGTTTAACAGCCACCATAACTCAACTGATAATGGAGGGCAGTCTGAAAGTAGCCTCATCAGCAAACTCTCTAGATCAATCCCAGCCAATAAACTGAGGCAAGGAGGAGAGCAACAAGACAAACATAAAAAATATAAGAAACAAATTCAGCACAAGCATGAAAGACTTTAAAATGTGTAATCATATTTTTACTAGTATTTGATAAGGAAAAACACACTAGCAACAAGTACTAACAAAGTGCCCGTAGTCATCCCATTGTTTAGTAACATGCATGTATTGGTAAATTGCCCCTATTGAATAAATCTTTATGGAAATTGGTGCAACTAACTGGCCTATTGCTGGAAATAGATATATGTGTGAAAGAAATTTAAATCAAAACAGCTGGACTGTTAATGTATGTATTTACACAAGTATGTGTCTTAAATTTGCACAGTATACCAAGTTTACATTTTATTTGTTTAATTGTTTAGTGTTATTTGACAGGACAGTGAAGCAACAGAAATTAGGAAGAGTACGGTGTGACAGCTGGTAAAATGTCATTGTCCAGATTCAAACCCACAATGTTGGGGCAAGCTGTAATAACCTGCACCTCAGTTCTATAAACAAAGCCAAACACTAATGTTCAATAACAAATTGCTGAACCACCAATTCTTGTACAGAATATGCTTTTGGAAAGAAACACAGTAAAAGAATAGGATGATGCTGAGGTCGTGTACAGCTGGGCCACACTGCAGCGTTGAGTCAATATGATGACTCATCCCGATCATTGAACATAATGACTGCTCATGACTATTCAGTGAATCACAGACAGAAGCAGCTGCTGACACGGACACACCAACAATACTGTACCAGACACTGTACATCCCTCCTGTGACACATCCATTCATTTAATCAGTGTTACATTTTCACAACCAGTGGTTTCCAATTTCACAGGACTGAATTGAACCTGACAAGGTCTAAACCTTGTCTAACCTAAGTCTAAAAGTAATTGTACTAGTTACTTCCACCAAAGAGGTAATGTTTTCAGAAGCGTTAGTTTAAACCAGATCTTATGCAGGACTAAACCTCATAGGTAACTAAAGTAAGTAAGCACTAAAGTAGACCTAAACCAGGTCTCCAGAAATGACCAATACCACTAGAAAAAAGAACTATTACCTGAACCATAATTTGAGTAACCGTGATGTAACAATAATTAGCTGAGGTGTACAAATACTGTAACCGCAAATTATCACCCATCTCTGAATCTCGATAGGCACAAATCGAGTATTCAGTAGCCTCACAGACAGGGCGATATGTGATAATGATGTGTGTTGTGCTGAGACAGGAACAATACTGCTTCCTGTTATCCTGTGCAAAAAGAGACAGCACAGGCTAGTCCCAGTGCTAAAATCTGTAAAAACAAACACTCTTCAAGGGTTTTTGTGCCAACTGCATAGTTTTTATTATGGGGAGTCAATCACTGTACATTTGAAACTGAGAACAGATAAATAGAGCTTTCTTATTAAAACAATTATCCAACAAAACAAAAAAGTCATCAATACTTTGGAAGTTCATATTTGTACAGAAAACCTATTTACATGTTTTGGTTGCTTTGCCCTTTTTCATTTTATACATAAGGAAAAAAAGTTTGTACCTTCTGTTGTAGTACAATTATATATATGTGTTAAAAAGCCTTAATACACAGTGCATTAGTTGTTAGATCTGATGAAAGCCATTTCAAATACATTGCAGCAGCAATGTTCAGTTAGCAGAAAAAACGGGAACAACTAGGAATGGGAGACAAGCTTTTACTGCACAGTGCTTGA
>JAVQKG010175760.1:0-25719 GCA_036025885.1 Hypseleotris bucephala
AAAAATTACGCAATTGAAAAATTAGCTTTAGTTTCTTGGCCTACAATAAAATATACTATTGTGATTCCAGCATTGGACACACTGTTCACTAATTATTATAATAATATTGATAATTGCAATTATTATGGCCAATATAATCATGACAAAAAATCGTCCCATGCCTAATATCTGCTTCTTCACCCTTTAACCACAGAGATCAGGAGGCAAGTGTTTTCAGTTTCCTGTTGCCCGGGAAACCACTGACATTAAAAAGAGGGCGTCATAAACTAGGCCTGTGCTAATATAGTGCTTTGACGACAGCAAGCTTTCAAATTAAAAATAATCTATCAGAGTGGGGGTAATTAGCAACAAGTAAATGAATGGAGGAGGAGAAAGTGGGTGAGAGAGACACAGGGCTTATCTCTGAGGAGCATCTTACAAATCAAACAAGCTCTAACTGCATAAAAGTGTGCTAAAATTTAGTCAGTCTACTGTCTAACCTTAAAGTACAGTGTACACACTTTCTGGACCACTCCCTAATGGTCTTTTGTTCCTCTAGACTCAGCCTTGAGCTATAGACCTTGGTTGAAAATGTAAGTTGGTGTCTTTCTATTAATTCCACAAAGAAGAAAAAGTCACCGCCACCAAAAAAAAAGGTCAGACAGCTTTGAGTATGGCCGCACTCGCTGTAGCATTATTTTGTCAAGCTTCTGCAATGTCACAAGATGTATTTCTGTCCAATGTATAACCAAGATTTTGCATTTTTGTATGTATTTGTATTTTAATGATAGAAATTGGTTAGGGTCTGGTGGCCAATCCGTGTGTAAAAATTCCCTATGCTGATTGAACCACTCTTTCAAATTTTTATGAATCCTGGCATTGTCATCATGGAATATGCCAATATCAATATCAGGGAAGAATAAATCAATTGATGGAATAAACCTAGTTTAGTATATTCAGGTAGTCTGCTGACCTCATTCTTTAGGCAAATAATTGTCTCTTACCTATATGCTTAGTTAAATCCTGGTGGACTTTTCTTTTGACTATTCTGTACATATGAATAACAACCCCTTGAATAAGTGTACCTAATAAAATGTCAAGTTTGTTGCTTAATTGACTTACCAGTATTCATTATGATGTGGGTAACATCGGGCGTTACCTGGGAAACCACACGGCATCCAACTCTCTTTGCAAACTTTTTAATCGTCATCTGAAGAGAAGAAACATTGAATTCTAACCATTTGTCATTAAATATTAAGACAGATATTACAACTTTATATATGAACCTGCTCGCTGGGCCCTAATCCAGAAGATACCAGCACCATTTTAGTTTTTGGTCGGTCATTTTGCGGAGTGTTGTTTTCTTTATCTTCCTGCCCATATGTTGGTGACTCACTCTGATGTGTTCTGGATGTTGAACTTGCTGCTGTCTTTGAAACAAGGGCACCTTTTCCATTCAAGTCTTTGTGTGTGGAGCCTTGAGGTGTAATTAAGAAGGGGTGTTTTTAGATGTTGTAAAATATTGAAGGAAGACTAGTTAATGTAATTAATTACAATTTCAGTTCAATATAAAATTTCATACCAGTGTCTGTAGTGTTGCCATGCATGGTGACAGATCTGGCATCAGATGGGCCCCTCCTGATGTTTTGTCCTGCACTTGGGACCTTATTCCTGGAAAAAAAACATTTAAATTTACAAAAAAGGTGAATTAGTTTAGGATCTAACATGGGACTAAGTCTAAACCAGGACTCATCCATAACTAAACTGGGTCATACCACTATAGAGAGCTCACGTACCAGAGTTTGAGATCCACTGGTATACACTACAGACAAGTGATGCTTAATAGAGGCTTTGAATGTGACACTAACAAAAGTTGAGACCAAATCATTTTCAACCTTTTCAAAGCTTTCACTCAACTTCTTTTCCAGTGTATGAATGATGTTATTTCTTGTATATTGTTCTGGGTACATTTCTCAAAAGTCAGCCCGGCTCTGCGAACAGCGACACTAGCATTGTGCCTAAATTTAAATTACCTGCTTTGAGCGCGATAAGAGCTCAATAGAGATTTGTCATACACTTCAGCCGCAAAACCTTTCTTCCCAATTTCACCAGTGTATTCACAAAATAATCACTTTGCAAAGTCATATCTAGAAATACAAAGCCTGTCTGTTTTCATCTTGCACTTACAGCCCAGAGGGGGGGGACAGTCAGGGGGCGGGGGGAGATAAATTACCGTGGCAACACAAGTTTCCCTCTAAGTGCACTAAATTACATATAAGATGCAGTTGGTGTAATGACTTTTTTATTCTCTACAACATAAGAAGATTCTGGGTTCATTAGTGAGATTATGCGCCTGTCCTCTTGAGATGCATCAGAGAGCGACCCACCAACTTTCCAATTCAGTTACACACTAAAATAAAAAGCAATTACATGCCTCTTGCTTCTCCCTTTGTTTAAGTTAATTTGGGTTTATAGAAATATGGCTCTATTTGTAAACATTAAGAAAGGGAGTTTCAATCTGTTTTGCTAATAGGGGTTCTAGGTGGCTATAGCTTATTGTAACGGATTTAAGGCTATGGACAATAACCAGTTGCAGGGCTGACACATTACAAAAAGACATACACAGACAAACAAACCTGTCTACCAATCTTCACTATTTATGGGGGATTTCAAGTCACAATTTCCACAATAATTGTGGAAAATCACAGGGCCAGACACAAGATTTCAGCTTACCTTTCTGGGTCTTGTCCTGTATCTTCATCACATTCAAGTGTCCTCATAGAGTCTGGGTCATCTGACACAAAATACATGTTTCTCACTTTTATTAAAGGCTTAATATAACAATTTCAATGCAATGGAAAAAATCAGACGCCAGACAACATTTGAATGACATATGTTAGTTACCTCTTTAATATTTTATCTTACATGTAACAATAATAAATATTTTTCAAACCTTGCATTTTGTTGCTTTCTGTGTCCTTTTGATTTGCAGGACTGTTCTCTTTCTCATGAAGCACCTCAGACACCAAAGCCATCAGCTTCTCCAGCCTCACCAGCTCCTTCTGCATTTCTATCTTTTGCTGCAAGAAAAAATAATGAGAACAGCTTGTAATTATAAACGAGTCTTTGAGCCATTTTATTAACACAAGGGAATGCTGCAATAGAACAGTTGCTATAATGCCAAACAAGGACGTACTGGTCTGGTTTGGGCTGATATAGGAAGAAATAATGACAATGTAACAAAACTGGTGAAATGTGACTGAAGAACACTAGAAAGAAGAAAAAATATTCAAGCTGGTTTTTAAAGCTGTGGTTCCTGACTGTTTTGACAATTTATTGTGACTGTAAGTGATACATTGAAAGAT
Organism: Hypseleotris bucephala; assembly: GCA_036025885.1. Taxonomy (NCBI): domain Eukaryota; kingdom Metazoa; phylum Chordata; class Actinopteri; order Gobiiformes; family Eleotridae; genus Hypseleotris; species Hypseleotris bucephala. The sequence continues at coordinate 3,345 of JAVQKG010175760.1, forward strand.
TATGATTATTTAAAAAGATTATGTTTTATATCAATACTAATGCTTCCAAATAGCTACAGGAGTCACTACAGTGTAACAGTTGCATCCAGTTTAATACATATGCCACATACTAGAAGGAAACATCTTTTACATCTAGGTTTATAAAAGTTAAAGTTGAACTTGCAAAAAGCACTGGATTAATAAAAAATAATGTATATCTCAACTAACTCAGTCACAATGTTTCTCTGTTAAATACAGTGTGTTAGGGTACAGATGTGTGTAACCACGGTCTTATTCTAAACTTGAGGGCGTGAAACTTGATTGCCCAGTCAAATCAGGAGAGATAAAAGCGAGAAGGCCAAGATGGATGAGAGCACAAACAAGAATCATCTCCTTGCCAGTGATTCCTTGAACGTAAATGAAATGCAATTTAGAAAGCTGCTGAGGGGCACATTTTTTACTGAGTGTGGTAGTCTGTCATCCAGGAGCTGACAATTTTAGTTTACAGAAAATGTAGTGACTGCCCTCTACAGGGGAAGGCGTAAAAGTGCATCAACAAAAGCTGCTGGAACTAGGGCTGTGCAATAATAACATTTAGTTATCGAAATATCAGGAAATGTATGTATCGCAAAAATCTTAATATATTACAATTACTCCATCGTCTTTAATGTGGCATAGATTTACACTGTTAAAATATTTTTTGTATTACAACTTTAAATGAAAATGTGTTGAGATAATAAATAATAATTTAAAAGTCATGATTTTTCATTTTATATTTAGTCTTACTTTGGCATTGTTTGGAATGGCATTGATTAGAAAGTTAATTTTAACTAGTAGGTAAATGAGCTTCCATAAAATATAAAATCTATATTGCTATGTTCAACATGTTTATCAAATACAAAAAGCTCATATTATGCAGTCCTAATTGGAAGTGCTAAATAAATCAACTTTAAATAAAAAATAGATTTCTATCCAAGCACTTTTATGTGGTAAATGTAATCTGTGATGTATTATAATAAATCTGACAATAAAAAGAAACAAATGAAATTAATTTCTTGTTTACCTGTGTGACTAGAACTTCACTTGACATCTGTGACAGCTCCATTGATGCTCCGTGGCTGGCATTATTTACTGGGACATCACCAGCTGTGAAATAAAAACATGCATTATATTACATTTTTTGAGTAACAAATTTTGAAAAAAAAAGAGTCAGATTATTATTATTATTATTATTATTATTATTATTATTATTATATAGTACTTACGTTCCTCTGGTGTCCCAAACAAGTCCACTGAAGCTTGGCTGGAGTTCACATACTCTGGACTGGGACATGCAGGTGGTGGACGATTGATATTATCTTCCCCATCCGGAGTCAGATGTTTATTTGCTTCATTGGGCTCAACTGTTTCCTCTTCCCTTTTATCCTGGGCAATATTAGAGTTCCGTTTTAGGATTTGGGCTAAAGTTGGTAATTGTTCATTTGATGCGCTGCTCTGAATCTCAGGTGAGGACTCTAGTCTGCGTGTTCTTCTCTTCTTTGGGTTGGGTTGTATGGAGGACTGAACGCTGATGCAGTCATGGCTGTTTGCTACATCAACATTTGGGACAGCATGTGTTAGAAGACCATCAGGAGTCAAGGAGTTTTCTGGGTGTAACAAACGTTCAGATGAATTTCCTAGACATGATTTTTCAGTCATATCTGGATCAAGCAAAGAAACACTATCTTCCGCTTTTGAACACTGACTCCCTGATATGTGAGAGCACTTTGAAGCTTTCTTTGCCGATTGTTTTAAGTTTTCAGCACTGTCAGACAAATGAGCAGATGTAAAACGAAGTCCAGAGCCAACTATTTGAGGGATGCCCGAACGATGAGAACCTGGTGTTTCTAATTTAGAAACTTTATTTGGACTTAGAGCACCACTATTGGTACAATTGTCTGCACTGATTTTTCTTGTAATAGGCCCATGATGAATCTCAGTTACGTCTTGGTCTTGTAGAAGTTGGCTTTTCTGGGTGGGGGTGGCTGATGGTGGTATCAGGTCACTAAATAGAGTGAGAGAGTTTGAATTGTTATGAAATGCATTTTGGTTGGATATTTTTTCATTTTCTAAAGCCTGCTCTTTTTCTGGTTCAGTTTGTCGAGCATTTCTCTCATCTAAACTACAACTTCTTTTCACAGTTGGCCCTCCAAGATTAAATGATTTCCTTTTAGTGGCTTTGAAGCTCCTTACTAGTTGCTCAGTGTCAAGCTCGCTGCCATTCTTATCCTCCTCCATTTCATCATCCTTACATTCCAAAGACTCAACATTATATGAGTCAGTTTGAATGTCACTTTCCTGAACACTATTGATACCTGTGGCTGCTCGCTGGGTTACACAGTTCTGTACAAGAGATTCACAAGAACCAGACAACATTTCAGGATTTGGTATTTCTTCTTGAAGACTCTGTGTTGGTTTAAAAAACGCTGGACTTTCACAAGAGCCCATCTTTTCAATTCCTCCCAAATCGTCACCATAAACACATCCATTTGTTGTCACACATTTTGAAGACACAACATTATTCTTTGTGGCATCCTTTACTTCTTCAGATTTATTTTGCTTGTGAGATGCAGTAACTTTTAAGTGGGCCTGCTTCTTTTTACTTCCTTGAACCTCTTCAACAAAGCACTGCAGTCTTTTACTTCTCCGGGTGCTTCTGACAAGAGCTGCATCTTGGTCTTCACTGCTCGGGTAATTTTCAATATGAACCTGAATTTCTTCTGATCCAAGTTTTGCTTTTGGTTCTTCAGCTGGAGCTCCTTTTTGAACTTCAACCAAATCAAGAGGTTTTGCAATTCGAGCGGATTTGTTTTTGCTTGACCCTGACTTTCTGCCTTTTGTCTTACCAGTCTTCTTTTGCTCACTGCTCTGTGGTTCTGTCTTAGCCTGCTCTTGTACCAAATCACTGTCAACCTGCTCCATAGCACTACGCATCCTTTTTCTAGATTTACTTCTTTGTAAAGAAGTAAATCTTTCAATAGTGAAAACATTTTTTTCACTATTGTCGGTTGGCTCATTATTTAACTGCTGCTCAGATTCTTTGTTGTTATCTGAATCGTTGTTTACTTCTGTGACAATATGCTCAGTGTCTTTAAAAAACTCACTACTGTCATCAACAAGATTTACCAATTCTTGCTCTTTCTCTGGGTCATCTCGGTTTTCCTTTTCATCAACTTGTTTTGCTTCTTGTTGAAGATCAAGCTTGGTTAAAATATCTGGCGGTGACGAGACTACCCCATTTCTTTTTTTCTCTCGCCTGTAGATCGCACCAAACACCTGATCTTCAAGGGTCCGACCATCCTTCTCAAAGACATTAATATCATTGTTATGTTGTTCGATATCAATTGTAGAAGCAGAAGAACTGTCGGAGTCATCTATATTATGGACGTTCGGATCTGGTTTCTCCAACTCAATGTCCTCTTCATTTGGGACATTCAAAAGCCAATCTCTCACTTTTTCAACACTTTTCTTTTGCCGCTGTTTAAGTATCTTATCAGGCTTTGATTCCTTTTTACGCTTCCTGCTCGATAACCTTCTGGGATGTTGTTCTTCATCGTGTTCATCCTCCTCATCCTCTCCTTTCTCTTCTTCAAGTAGAAGTGGTGGGAGGTCAGAAGACTTGATCAGGGCTCTTGGTTTGTTGGGCACTTCTGTTATTAGCTCCAGAATATCTGTGGTGAGACTTATCTTCCTTTCTGACGCAGGAGGAGGTCCACCAAGTCCACTGTCCAGGGCTTCATTTTCTGTTGTCAATGGACTAGAGTCTTCAAGTCCCATAAGCCTGGCAAATTCATTTTGAGCTAGAAAGAAAATTGCAGTATTTATGTACAGTAGTGTGTAAATACTTTAGGTTTGGGTTTGAAGACATTCCTTTCAACAATATGCTTCTGTATAATAGAACCGAGATTTTACCATCTATGGTTGAGGGATTGGATATTGGGGGGTCATTACTGTTGATAGTTTTTATATTGTCCATTTCTTCCTGGGAAATGTTCTCAGATGCCTTATCCTGATGATTTTCTTCAGCATCTTTAACACTGGGTTATAAAGAGTGTGATTAATGAAGGCACAGTTAGTAAATATATTCAATAAATTTTAGTTTGAAGTTCCTTACTGTTCTGCTTGTTGTTTTTGTAGAGTCAGCCCAGTAAAGTCTGAAAAACACATTCATTTACTCAATAGTTTGAAGAGATTAAATAACTTATTAATGTAACTTACAGTTTGTTCCAGTGTCATGTTCATATGCCTGGATCATGTCCTGCAATCCTGACACAAGCTTCTGAAAACCAGGGCTCTCTTGCAAGCTCCTATTAAGGAAAAAGAAAAATGTATAGATTATCACAGTGATAACATGCTTTAAATTGAGTATTTTAGTTTATGTCTGACCTTCTGGTTACTCTGGCTTTACACACAGGACAGTTTGCCCTGTTTTGTTTGGTGTTGTCCAGTAGTTTCATAATACAAAATCTGGCATTAATAAAAATTACAATTGTTTTAGGTCAAATAAGTACAATTAAAATGTAAAGGATTACACTTACTTGCAGAACTGATGGTCACATTTTGTTGATACAGGAGTAGTCATTAAATCTAAACTATATTGAAAAAACATAAGAACATGAGACAATAGCTGAAAATCAATTATTGGGTTCTACTAACACATTACACACCATATAGGACACTGCAGAGTTTCCCAAAGAACAGAAATTCCTTTCTTGACATCTGTTGCCTTAGGGTTGACCTCTCCCATTTTGACTAACTACAAAACAGAAAATGTGAAAAGGAGTATGGAAGACACTACGGTTTGCAGGCAGTGATTACTACCTGTTATTATCATGTACAAACAACAATACTGGTGCAACTTCACATGTAGATGAAAGAATGGCAACGCCCCCAAGCACGGAAGAAGGGAAATAAACAACATAAAAAAATTGCCTAAAAACGTTTTGACGAGATTAAACGTGTCATATTTGCATTATTGACACGGCATTATGCACCATTTTACAATTCTTTTTAGTTTACTTCACTGTCAGTCTACCCTCGTGTGTGCTTGCGTTTGCCTTTCAAGAACAATATCGATCACGACGAGACCAAAGCTATATAACACCCCGCGTATTTCTTTCCGACTTAAGGGAACGTCACTGACTAAGTGTTAGATATAGCGTAAGAATTTAATTTACCTGTTATTTTCTATGTTATATAGCTGTCCCTGTTGGATCCACCCGCTTCAGTTTTCCCGCAACTACAGTCTTCTTCTCTTTGAATAAAACTACAGCCTAAGCTGGAACGCCACCTACCGACAAGAACACACAACGACGATGAGTCTTGTCTAATCGTTATTCTGTTTAAATGTTGGCTTAAACGTTATGTGCACGAAGTTGTAGCGTTAACAGTGACATATACAGTCCATTGAGGTATACACTCAATGATACAGTCACACATTTGACGTGAAGAGTCGAAAAAAGGGAAAACCTGAAGCTGTTACTTCCACGTGACTTTTATTTCTCTTTACGTCAGCACAAACGTAAACAACAACACGGAAGTAAAACGGAAACTCGAGATACGAATGTCACTCTAAATATTGGCGTTCATCTAAGAATTTATCCCATGTAATGTATATATTTGAATTGTAATAGTGTTTCGTGGCTTTTACATCTGAAAATCTTCAGAGAGTAAGTTAACATTTGCCTTCTTTGGACGTTTTGTTAGCTAGTTAGCGGAGTAGCCGTTTAGCAAGATCAGTAATGCTCTATTGCTGCCTGTGCTTACAGCTCTGGTGCAAAATTATATTATTTTTGTACGGTATTTATTACAGGTACGTGATGGAGGGATCGAAATCTTCGAGCACAACAACGCAAGTGAGCTTCGTTTGTCAGCGATGCTGCCAGCCACTTAAACTAGACACCTCCTTTAATGTCCTCGATCGGGTCACAATTCATGAATTAATAGGTAAACTGATCAAATATTGGTTACGTTAAGTAAAGTTATCTTCTAACATTGTTCCGGCTGTGTATGTATTTTCCAGCTCCGTTAGTCACAGTGACCCCGAGCAAACAACCTGAAAGCAGTGAAGGGGAGTCTGCACCAGAGGTTTGCAGAACTAAAATGCCTATATTGTATTATGCACATTATAAGGATTTGACGTTATCTATGCTATGATAACAATGCGTGTCTTATATGTATTGAAAATGACATTTAAATGTAACTACATTGTAATTTTATACTTTTCACTGTTTTCAGGAGACATTTGTAGAAAACAAACATGATGGTGTGTCCAGAAAATACATCCCCCCAGCACGGTAAGCTTGTAAACTTCAAACACTAGTTAATTTGGACATAGCAGTCTTACTTTTTCTCTTGTAGCATGATGTCCACAGAGAGTGCTAACAGCTTTACGCTGATTGGTGATGCTTCTGATGGAGGAACTATGGAAAATCTAAGTCGTAGACTGAAGGTACAATTCTTTAATAAGAATAAACTGTATGTTCTGCACATCCTGTGTACTGTTACAGCTGTAGTAATAAAATCTATCTAATTTTGTGTTGTACAGGTGACCGGTGATCTATTTGACATCTTGTCTGGTCAAACAGATGTTGACCATCCATTGTGTGAAGAATGTACTGACACCTTGTTGGATCACTTAGACACTCAGCTTAACATCACAGAAAATGAATGTCAGAACTATAAGTAAGCAACCATTTGTGAAGACTGTATGAAGTTTTAAGCTGTTGGCTAACATTTGGCTGTAATTACAGGCAGTGTCTGGATCTGCTGTCACATCTTGAAGTAGAAGAAGAGGAAACACTGCTGGCGGAGTTGCAGCAGCTAAAGGAGGAAGAGGAGGCTCTGATACAGGAGTTAGAGGCAGTGGAGGAGCAGAGGGCGGCTGTGGCCCAAGACCTGACTCAGAGCAGGGTTCACTCTCAGCAGCTCGACACAGAGGAGCTACAGTGAGTTTATAGACAGCTGTAGTACTGGTGTGACTAACTGATTGCTTTTATTCTACCTCTCTTTTTTCAAAGGTACCAAAAAGAATACAGTGAGTTCAAACGACAGCAGCTGGAGCTAGATGATGAGTTAAAAAGTGTTGACAACCAGATGAGATATTGTCAGATACAGTTGGATCGTCTGAAAAAGACTAATGTCTTCAACGCCACTTTTCACATTTGGTAAATAGTTTTTAGACAGATGTTTTAAATGTAGAAAATATAGAATATAATCTTAAGTAAATCTACGGTTACTGTCTGAAATAAATTCTTTTGCTCTATAGGCACAGTGGTCAGTTTGGTACCATCAATAATTTTCGCCTGGGTAGACTTCCCAGTGTCCCTGTGGAGTGGAATGAGATCAACGCAGCCTGGGGGCAGACAGTGCTGCTACTACATGCTTTGGCCAACAAAATGGGGTTGCGTTTTCAGAGGTGCACATAAAGTTTCTGTTCCACATATAGTTTAAAACTTTGCTTATTGATTTGCCTTGTGACTTTGCAGTTTATCTCAAGTTCTAATATTTACTAAACAAAATTAATAACATTTTATTTTAGATATCGCCTTGTGCCATATGGAAACCACTCATACCTAGAGTCATTAACAGACAAGTCAAAGGTAATTCTCGTTTTCTTTTTTAATAATTGTACACTGCCTCTGGCTGTAGATATGCCCTTCCTCATGGGTTATGGTTTGTACAGGAACTTCCATTGTACTGCTCGGGTGGACTAAGGTTTTTCTGGGACAATAAATTTGACCACGCCATGGTGGCCTTTTTGGACTGTGTTCAGCAGTTTAAAGAGGAGGTTGAGAAAGGAGACACTGGTTTCTGCCTGCCATACAGGTTTGTTATTCACCACACTAACAATCATTGCTTATTTCTTTAAACGTATTAATCAATGAGTGTTTGTAACCACTTGCACATTCTAAAACACTATTACTCTGTGTACCAACATGTGATGCTTACAGTGTTCATAGCTTGGTCTTAATATAGTGAAATAAAAATAGAATTATTGTTCATTGAATAGGCTATAGTTTGCACCACCACAGGGACTTAATGTCCTCTCAACATTACAAAGAGATGTACCAATCTAATACTTGCTATTGCATTTAATGAATATAGTTAAGCTCCGCATAAAGAACACTTTTGTTCAGTGTGTTAATGACCCTAGGGCAACAATTGATCATTTCATGATTTTTGAATTTAAAAATACAAATAATATTATAGCATACATTTATGTATTTTTTTCATACTGCAGAATGGACGTCGATAAAGGAAAGATAGAGGACACAGGAGGGAGTGGAGGATCCTACTCGATTAAAACTCAATTTAACTCTGAAGAGCAGTGGACGAAGGCACTGAAGTTTATGCTCACCAATCTGAAGTGGGGCCTGGCATGGGTCACCTCTCAGTTTTATAACAGATAGTGTGGATATAATTCACATGTATTGTCAAACCCCTCTGAGCTAGTAATATGTATAAATGCCAACTAAAATGAGTAAAAGTTTAAGAAAGTAGGTTATGTGCCTATATAAACATTTTTCTTCATTCATTGGCTGTTTTCTCTGCACTATAAATATGCCTGTGTCACCTGAGATTTAATAAAGTTTTATAAAGCACACAAATGTATCATACTGACAGAAAAATGACAATTCTTTAATGATTTAATTATAATCTTAGCTCTCATTACAACACTCATTCTCTAGCCCCAAAACATTCCAGGGGGAAATATGAAAAAATATGGACTTAATTGAAATAACTTCCAGTTATTCAGGATATTAAAAATAGTTCAAAACCAGTAAATCTTTCACAGTCAGTCATCCTCTTCATCAGGTCATTTATGATCATGTGGTGCCATGTAAACAAGGCGAGCCCAGCCTTGAACTTTGGTCATCAGTCATTATCACTGTAGGAGCCCTTCTTTAAAGCCCCAGGGGTAACTGACACAGGATACATGAAGCAGGATGGGATGAAATGTGAATAATGTTTTTAAACCTTCACAGAGGCAGACAAATTTTCACATGGCAAATCAGCCATCAGCTGTGCAATATTTAGGTGCTTTAACTATTTATTGTAAAGAGAAGCCCCTTTAACAAGCCAGTTTATGTCAGTGCATGCATATGGGCAGAATGGGTTAAGCAGAGCCCACAGCCAGAGACTGGCTCTTGAATCACCACTAAAGTGGAGCTTATTCTTTTACACATCAATCTGCTTTAGTCACACTTCTGATTTCCTCCACATCAGGCCTTTTGCACAAATCTTAGGGAGCATTTCAGGTGTGTAACGTGTGGCACCTTATTTAAAGTTTCAGCCATACTTCAGTCAGAGGCACTACTATAACAGCTGGAGGTGGAGGGGATTGGGGGTGCAGGAGGTGTACTGTTGACCAACGTCTTTCTTATATGAGGCATTAGAAACGGGTCACTGGCTAACTGTAGAACATCTACGCGGTCCTCTTTGTGATATGCCAGGCAGCGACGAATGAAAGCCTAAAAAAAGAAAGAAGAATTTTAAATAATGCCGCTTGTGGCCTATAATACAGTCTTCATTAGTTTTAATAAAACACATCTCACCTTAGCCTCTGTGGTGACAGCAGGCTTAGGGGGAAAGTGAACCTCAGTGGCTTTTAGAATAGTGTTTTCTTGAAGAATGTCTTGTTGTGACAGGTTATGACCAAATGGCTAAAAACAGTTGAGAAGAATTGCTATTAATGCTTCATGTATTACTCCAATTGTTGGAATCAACTGAAGAAGTTGAGGACTACCTTGCGTCCATATAAAGTTTGGTAGAAGATGACTCCCACTGACCAAACATCTACTTTGTTTGAAATTTTTGGGGGCTCCTTCCCCATCACAAAACACTCAGGAGGCAGGTACCTGAAAACACATAAGGTCAACAATGCCCTTGTACCTCTACTCTCAAACATGTTAAATGTATTTATGCACTCTTAACATATACTAATTGTACATTATCGAGTAAATGCAGTGTACCAGTAGGTTCCTGCTCCCTGTGACGTCAGCTCCATTCCGTCTGCTGAACTGTAGCTGTCATCATCCATGATCTTGGACAAGCCAAAGTCAGTAATTTTAATCTCTCCACAAGCTGTGCCATTCACCAACAAGATGTTTCCTGATCACAGAAATGGGATAACTCATTATTAAGTAAATACCTAATAATTCATTAATAAAAGTATGTTTGTTTGCAGGCACTGTGTTAGTACCAGGTTTGAGGTCATAGTGGATAATGGGTGGCCGAATCTGGTTGAGGTACTTGAGGGCATTGACAATCTGCATGACGATAGAGCGTCCCTCCTTCTCTGTCATCAGCTTATTTTGTTTCAAGTAAAAATCCAAATCGTTGCCTTCACAGTACTCCAGCACTGTACAGAATCTATTAGGACAAAAAGTTTGATAATTTTTAATTAGTAAGTAAGTAAGCTTGCATAATATACAATTTCTGACACTTACGAGTCTGTGTCAAGTGAGAAGTAGTCATAGAGTTTGACTATTCGTGGATGGTCAAGTTCTTTGTGAATTCTGTATTCTCTGCAAGCGTGCCTAAAATATAAATGCCAGTGATTAAGTGGATGAGTAAGTTTTAAGGCTCTTAAAAATGACCAAATCTATAACAAACTCACTTGTGATAGTTTTCCTTCTTCTCCTCCCTCCAATTCTTGTTGAGCTGGTGGATTTTAATAGCTACATACCTTTGTTCTGTTAAATCAAATGCCTGAAAAAGACAGTAAAGTTCAGCTTATTTACACTATATGGGCATCTTTTTATAATAAAAGTAAATTGTATGGATGCTAAATAAAAAAATTTTTTTTCAAGATTTTGCTAAATAATTATTATTAAAAGAAAGGTTTTACTTTACCTTGTAAACTTCACTAAAGCCTCCTCTTCCCAATAAATGTAAAAGTAGATATCTGTCATTCAGAGTTGGGTGGTCTTTGAATCTAAAACACAGATTTAAGTCATTTTATAAATAAAACAAAAACATTTAGGGTAGTTAAAGGTGATGTTACGTACTGTGAAATGTCCTCATTATGAATTCTCTTAAGTTCTCGGATGTGGAGGTTTCTGACTCGTTCCAATTGGTCCAGTTCTGCTTGCACCTCTGCTTCTTCCTAAAAGAAAAAAAAAATAATTCTTTTATATAGATATACAGATTTTTTGTTACGAAATGTAGTAAAGTAAAAATGCCTGTATCTTGAACCTGGCCTGAAATAAATCTAACAGCATGTCTTCAGACTTATAATCAAATATCAGAACAATTTTGTCAGCTTGTTAAAAATGTTAAACCTGTACCTTTTTTAGATGACCAATTCGAAGTTTAAAGATTTCCTCTTGCTCATGATACTCAGCAACGGACAGCCTGTGAGGAAAAAGTAGTAAAGACAGTTAGTTGGGGCAAATTGTAAAGCTTAACAAGGTAACACATGTCCAAATGCTTTATTATAACAATCTTACGCTTCATTTTCCTGGCCGTTGCTTCTGCTCTTTCGTTTGGTTTGTTCAATGTTGGGTGAAGGTGACTGTGAAACGGAGGGAGGTTTTCTTTTCCCGAGCAGCTTCCTCTGCCTCTCAATGTCCTCCCTCTGTGAGGCAATACGCTCTTGTTGCCTGTATTACAAAATATCCTTAGTTAGATCTCATTATAGTAAATCCAAACAGACAAAATCAGTTTATGGATGCTGACTTGATGAGATTTTGAAATGCGTATCCATCTGTCCACTGCTCAGTGAAGGAGGCACCATGGCGTACGGTAGTGAAGTGACCTAGACGTAGACGGTCCTGCATGCTCTTGTCCCGACAAGCTTTTTTCTCCTGCCTTGCCTAGCAAAGAAAAAATAAAAAGTGAAGCAGTATCCCACACACAATCTATATACTCTAAGTATTGCATATGTGGAATATGTACATACCTTCTCTATCAAAAGCTTCTTGCTCATGGTCACACACTTGTTGAGCCGTTCTTTGTAGCACTCCAAGATTTTTTGCTGCTCGTCTATCTGCCGTCTCAAATCACAGTTTGCCTACCATAACAAATCAGAAATTGAATACCATTCCTTTTTTTACACAACCTTGGTATGTTTCAGTAGCATTCATTTAGTCTCACCCTCAGCAGGTCATCTATTCGTCCCTCCTTTTTCTCCAGGTCGGAGTTTTTGTCATTCTCCAGTGCTGTTAGCTTTAGCAGGGTCAGTTCAGACTGCAAAGCAAGAATAAAAATTTACTATTTTATGGAATTAAATTAATGTGCAACAATGCTACTTCACATTCCAAGCACCCAATACTAAAACCCACAAACCAAAAATAAAAATCTAGAAATGAATGTACTTCTACAGAAAACAAAAATGTTATGAAATACAGCATCTATTAGAAAACTCACCTGTATGGCTTTATGAAAGCAAGAGCTTGACCGCAAAGTTTTAACAGAACTACAGGATGAGGAGTCTGTGAAAACGGACCCTGACGATGAAGGACTGCCATGTTGAAACTGTTTTTGATAGAAAAAAGAAAACAAGTTAAGATTTACAGTAAATGTTGGTTGTCATTTTTCAGTTCTAAAAGTATAAGAAGTGACTGCTACAGAGATGGTGGTGGTGCTCACCAGAAGATTAGACAGTGAGTGTTGTGAAGAGGAGCGCACCAGAGGCGGGATGCCCCGGGCAGGACTAGTGCCAGAGCCACTGCTGCCGGCAAACTGGCCACAGTGTAAAGCATGGAAACAAGATGGAGCAAAATTAGAAAGATTATTTAAAAGAATTGGAAACATCACTAATAATGGGTGAAATAAGAACCATAGCCAGTGAAACAAGAGTTTATGGAAATGAATAAAGAATAAAAACATGACAAGTTTTAACTTTGTACTAACCTCAAAATAGTCACTAACTTTGTGCCCCTTTCCATTTCCTAAAAATAAAATAAATCAAGAAAAGAAAGGTTCTGGAATAAGAGAAACTGTAAAAATACATGTATTTCACTCTTGTCCTTCTGTATTCATGAGTGCTTGTCTTTAACGTGGTACGAGGGACTCACCCTGATTGTTGCTGTCATAGACGTCTCCTTTTCTCTTCCGGCCTCGGTGCCCACTGCTCTTTTTCTCTGGTGTCTGGTGTAAACAGAAATAAAGTATGTATTTGATGTTTTGTTCTTTTGAAGTTACATTAGATACCATTCACTGCATGCCTCTTTTACACGACTTACCTCCAGCTCCTTGTCACTGAGTGATCCTGCACTGCACAATGACTGGTTTGATGATTCACTGTTGGCTGAATTCTGAAACATGAGACAACAAACTTGCTTGAATCTTCTGATACTTAAAATATATCCTAAATATAGCTAATTAGTGCAGACAGCTTACAACTTGCCCTATTAGCTGTCTGCTGCTCAAGGTCAAAATGTATTCAAGTGCCATTTCTAGTGACTTTTGTTGTAAATACAACACAGTATGGGCTCTATTTATCGTATTCTATGGTGGCACATATTTAAATTTAGGACCTAACAATGAATTATAAGAGAGGAGCCTGCAGAAGAGTATTGCCCTGTCAAGGGTTGCCATTTTCTGTCAGACCATTATGTAGTTCAACTGCAGTGTTAGTCTGTGCTATATGCTCAGCTGCATTGGCATTTCAGTGTCAAAAGTCACTAGCTGACTTTTAGACAAAGAGCTAGTGGCAAGATTCTGTCAGCCAAGTTTGTTTACCTTTCACTAAAGAAAACTACCAAACATACTAGTTCCAGAGATCACTTCCTCTAGAAAATAAACCTATAAAACAATTACATTTTTAGTAGGTGCCAACCTTGCCTACACCGGTGCCAGTAAAGCGGGCCTCAAGCAGTTCTTGTCGGCGAGGGTCCAGGCCAATAGCCCCTGCTCCTTCCATCATGCCTAAAAAATACACAGGGCATCCAAGACATTTATTAAGACTTTAAGTAGATGTTATGCATATGATGTCTTATAAATCTCTATTACGTGTACATATTTACAAGTCTGAGCACGAAAGTTTATATAAAGTTTTATTATTACTATGATGTCAAAACCACAATAAAAGATTCAATTAAGGAAACATCATAATTTTTTTTGCCTCTACCTAGAATCTAGAGGTGTCAGTGCATTCTGCTTCATGATTAAGATTGATTTGATTGTCACAAATCTCATAATCAAAGTTTCAAAACAATTGCCTTTTATCTGTGATTGAAAGGTCATTGTTTACTAGGTGCGGTCGATACCAAAACTCGACTAAATACTGTAGGTTAGCAAGAAAACACACACAAAGGCTACTTTGCGCACAAACATCTTGCAATATTTTAATTAAAAGTGGCATGCACCGTAAGGTTACTCTGCAAATAAACAACAAAAGTTTTACAAAGTGCATATCGTTTATAATCTGAACCCTGGGATACACCAAGAGTTGTATTTAACTAATGCTAAATGATCAAGGAGCTAACATTATGTGCATTATAGGTGGTCTCACCTGAAGATCCTCTGCAGTTTTTATCCGCTGTTTCTCAGACTCGGCTGCGTCCATCCGGCGACATCTGAGCCACTAGCAATCACCAGTTCTACAAACCTTACAGAAAGCCGCTTCAACTAGCTGGCCCATTTACAACAGTTTCTAATTGATGGAAGACATGAGTTAGCTTAGCCGATGCTAGCTAAGACGAGCGGTGCGCCTGGTGCGTGCTGGTGTCATCCGGACAGAGGCCCTGCTCCTCGGGGTTTCCTCGTCCGTCCTGGTGCCGCTGCACGGGCAGTCCTCAGCTGTCACCCTCTGAAGCCTGGACACAACTGTTACATGCTGCTAAAGCCACTCTTTTGTATCGATGTAGCGTTACACACGGATATAGGATACGGTCTACCTACAGTCCATTCTTCAGCTGGTTTTCAGAGATCTTAACCCTGTGGCGAGGCCGCACAGGACTCCAGGGAGAGCTTTGAGTGATGCCTCCTAGACGCTGTTTAATACATAATAGGACCACAAGGGCACAGCCAAGTGGAGAGAACCCGAACTCTATCTGCACTGGACTTCGAGAGCAATCAGTGCCTGATAATTACTGTGTTTTTGTAGGCTAATATAGGCCTACGAGTTGTCCATTATCTGAGTGCATTTTTGTTATGATTTGCAGGAGTAAACTAACTTTCAACAAGAGGTAAAAGAGAGAAAAACTTCCAAGCAAACACATTTTAACACATTTTCTCTATTCTACAGTTTTATATTAGTTTAGTTTAGTTTCTTTTATAGCATATGACTGTACACTAATCAGTTGTCAATAATTATGTTTATTAGGTAGGCCTACCTAAAATATTTTTCTCATTCAACTTGCATAGTTTGTCCAGAAGATGGAGGCAATGTGCTGTAAAATAGATTCTCACACACTTTACTGGTCTGAATTACCAGTGAATAACCACAGTATGACACCAAAAAGTATCATAACATCACACAACATTAATTAGTGCTTACTGCTTAGGCTACCAAACTGGTAAACTACCATGGGTCAGGGTGCACTGCATACCATCTGCAGCAGGGCTCAAATGGTTGAGCCAATGATTCTACAAAAATTTCAGTAGTCAGCCAATAAAGAAAAGATTTAGTGTAGGTAGGTCTGCACATTCAAGACAAACAAAAATGTCAACCTAAAAAGTGGTTGACTTTTCACATGACAAAATATGTCCTCTGAATGATTTCTACATATTTACACATAACATCATTATAAAAAGGGTCTTGTGACAGTAGAGCTCTGCACATTTCATTCCATTCTTCAGTAGCATCAGTCTTTCCCTCTGTATGTGATATTAGTGAAGGTAGAAGTGGCTCCTTTGTAGAGAGGGTTGTGTCCCTGTAAAATAAGTTTAAAACACACTTATTAATTATTATTATTAAAACTTAAGTACTCTTTATTTAAAAGGCTTGTATAGTATACATGTATACTATACTATAACTATACTATATGAGTCAGCAGTATAAATTAATTTGATAATGTTTGTCAGATGCTTTTCTAGCATCCGTTGTTGTCTTAAAACCACTGGGTTTCTTTGTGGTTTCAGCCTGATGGGATTTGGGTGTGTGTGGCCACTAAGTGCCTTATTACCAGTAAAACCTAATTAGCGTCAGCTAATTTAAACCCAGCCCTTCCGTTGACAACCTTTTATTCTGCTGACAGTAGCAGCATGTTGCAGCAATAATAAAATACTCTTTAAATGAAGGTAAGAGACTGTGTGTGGCCTTACGTATTTGATAAATGTAGTTATTGCAATGGTGATATTAGAATTAACTTACTGTGTCCCATTTGGCACGAGCTCGCTCTTCTTCAAATTTGGCAAACTCCCTCCTGTCGTGAATGGTAACCAGCAGTTTCCAGATCAGCAAAGCTGCCAATCCCAGGAATAAAATGGCTCCTGCCACTGACAGGAGCACAACCAAAATGTCTGGACCCTTGGGACAGTCTAAGGAAGGAGCAGGAGATAAAAGCATATTAAGTGGCTGCAGCACATAAGTATCCAAACGGCAGGAAGTCAGATTAAATTTAGTCTTTTCCTCTTTGTCTTTGGACATTCAGTGATTTGTCTCTGCATTTGACAGCAATTGCAATAGTTTACTTGAAAATGAGGTTCTTTTTGGTGATGCCTGCTAATTTGTTATCTGGTTAGACCTTGTAGTAGGATATATCACTGTTTAATCCCAATAAAGAGGAAGGAGGATAGTACGAAGTGGAAAATAGCAGCCTGACTTAGTCCCACCACAAATCCCTCTTCCCTCGTTGTGGTCTGGCACAATAGAGGAATGTGATATGTTTCAGTGAGGCGGGACAAGGCGTGATTGACAGCTCCTTAAGTGGATCATTTATGTTTAGCCTGTCCATAAGACAGAAAATATTTTTTATTATATTCTTTTATTTTATTTCTACTATCACAAGCAAAAATGTACAATTAAAGTGACTAACTTAAACGTATTCTGTGGCTTCTGCAGGTAACACACATCGTTTTAAACCAGTCTCTAAACTCAGGCAGGCATAAATCAGGTATTTTCACCCACTGAATAGCCACTCACTGGGCATGCTTGATTTGAACATCAGTAGGTTTGTCTTCAACAAATGTGCATGATCAAATTCACAGGCTTGATTATAGGGATGATAGGCTTAGCTATCTGAACTCTCAAGCAGGAAAATAAATCTATAGTTAATATAGTGGCCAATCAGTGAGTTTAAAATAGTTTGGAACTCATAAGGAGGGTAATGTTCACACAACTTCCTATAGTTGAACAACCACCCTTGTTGTCACTAATTTCCAGCAGAAACCGCATATATAAGAAGGCTTTAGGTAACCGTATAGGGGTAACTAGGGTGAGCTTTTACAGCCAACATCAAAGCACTACTCCTCTTCGTTTCCCCAACTGGGCTTCACCATTTCCTCCCACCTTGACACGAGTGAGTTTTAAGGCTCATTTTATATTCAGCATGTCTAAGCGATACAAAACAATGGCTTCAAAATATAAAGATGCTTAGTTCTTCCTTAGTAAAAGTAGTTTTTCAACATTTAAAAGTCCTTTACAACATAGGATGTGGAGTCAGCGTGTTCCTCAAGAAGCAGGCAGCTATTTACAACCCTCTGACACGGTGGGGTGCACTGTGTTGAAGGCTTCTCTGTTATCCAGTTGGGTCTAAATTGAACACACACATTCATTAAAGGTAGAGTCATGGACAGACTTTCTCTGCGGGCACTTGTGTTCATTAAAGCTGTTTTATCCCCCTCTATGATTTCTTTTTGGACATTACACAAGAAGAACATGAAGGGCATGGCGTTTAGAAGATGGAAAACCACATGGCTACTGTGTGTTCAAATCTGCATGCACATACTGAATTAGAAATGATGATGGCATCTTTTTATAATGAGAATTATCAGTTGAGAGGGTGGCAATGGCTAAAGTTTGCCTTTCCCCAACCAGTTGTTACTGGTGGTGTCCTTAGGCAAGACACTTCACCCACCTCAACAATGCATGAAACTATGTGGTTCTGGAGTACTTAGTTGTGGCCAGAAAGGCATTATGGCTGCAATTTCTGACCATAGAGATAGACAACCACCATCTGTCTTAGCCCACTGTTAGCCATTAATATTTCTTACCTGGCTCCTTAGCAACAAAAAGGATGGATTTTCCGCTGGCATCCTCATAGTACTGAAATCGCTGCACACAGTCATTCTCATCTTTGTAAGAACAGTTCACAGCATTTGTGTCATGAAGCACTGAGGAGAAAAAAAGATGTTTCATTAAATATACCACTATCCTATAACAACAAAATATACATATATATGTTTTCTGGTAAAAAAAAAAAAAAAAGTCCCAGGGTAATTACAAGATATGTGGACATGACAAAATTCAACAAAAATCATATCATAAAATTATTATTATCATAATACTGTCCTCCTAATATTCTAGCCCTAAATAGAGTCTTGCATACCTATCTCATCCACTAGTTGAATGTCATCTTTGCAAATCCGAGAGCAGGTGTTGTCCTCAAACAGCTTGCCCCTTTTAAAGTGCTTACACTCCACACATTCTCTGCAAACAAAGATACATTAACCCAAACAGCATTTTCATTATTAAAACATAGTTTTGTTGGACTTACTTCTTCATAGTGCATGCGTCAGGGCAGGTGGGGCACTTGTCACATGTGGCCCCATAAGCTCCAGGCTGGGTGCACTCACAGGCTCCGCAGACACACTGGCCCCGCCCACTGCAGAGTAGGCCCAGGTTAGACATGCAGGTATCAGTGCGTCTCGAGCAGTTACAGTTTTCTCCCTGCCAATCCGGATCACACTGGCAAAACCCACAGTTACACACGCCATGCCCTACAAATCAGACAATAAGGAAGGAAAAGTGATTATAATGGGTTGGATTTGTATAGTGACTTTGAAGACATTTTAATTCTGATTATTTCATTCACTGGTGGTGGTAAGCAACGTGTACTGCAACATCTAACTTGGTCATGTCTTGCCTATGGCCCCTTCATCTACCAAATACACAACAATCAGATTAACATTCATACACATGCAGGTGAAGTGTCTTGCTCAAGGACACAATGGCAGGCACTGGTTTGGTACAGGGTCAAACCACTACCAAACATTGCATATCTCATGAGCCGAAATCGCATTCAATTGTTAACTTGTTCTTCTATCCAAAAAAAATTACTTTTTACTGACCTTTCGAGTAAATTACTTTTTGAGTCATTGTGCTGACAGACTAACAAACCAATGCCAATAAAAACATAACTAGTACATGTTGAGATACCCAGCATTATGACACTATTGCACCATTGATTGCTTGGTGGTTTAAAGTCATTTACTACAATAGTAAGTCATGCCATGGGTTTTCCTTGTTACAGTTGCAATATGAAAAATATCAAATCTCTTTTAAGTAGTGACTATATTGACAACATTGTTTTCATACATGTATTTTCCAAAAAGGTTGGTGTAAAGTCCCTTTAAACAGGGAAGCAGAAGTGATAAGTCATGTTTGTTTTGGCCACTTAAATCCTTTTCCATTGTGTTTGTGGTGTCTGGGGCTGTCAGCATGATTTGGCACTTGTGTGAGTAAATTTGTGCCCACTAATTTGTTGTTATACAGAGTGAGTCCGCTAGCCAGTGAGCAAAGTGATGTTGCAGAAGCTTTAATGTGTGACTGCAAAACAATATCCAAATAAACAATAGGATGGGAAGCTTCTTGGAACAGTTTAAATAGATAAAGCATGCTGCATAATATATTGTCATTGTCACTAGACCACAAGACCACTGGCTTTAATTACTGTGGGACATGAACTATGACAGCAGCATTAAATAAAGCTCCAAGACAAAGGCACACCATGTTTTTACACACATACTTGGACTGAACATTTTTTGGCCAAACATGAAGTTATTTTTAGGGCTATTACACCACACGAGTCAATGAGTAAGCACAGAGGTATTTTCATGTTAATCTATGTTCTTTAGGGAATACAAGAAGACATTTCTGTTTGAGTGCAACAAGGGGCAATGGTAATA
This sequence comes from Hypseleotris bucephala, assembly GCA_036025885.1. Classification (NCBI taxonomy): domain Eukaryota; kingdom Metazoa; phylum Chordata; class Actinopteri; order Gobiiformes; family Eleotridae; genus Hypseleotris; species Hypseleotris bucephala. The sequence continues at coordinate 23,382 of JAVQKG010175760.1, forward strand.
CTATAGTATATACGATAGGGATGAAATCTGCAAGCAATTACCGATGGTTAATTGGGTCTTGTAATTGCTATATATTAGCTTAAGGAAGTTGTCACCATGTGATTTACCTTTATAGTCTTTAAAATAGTTTTTTTTGTCTAAGTAAATATATTCTTTTCTAATTTTTGTATTAAAAGGACACTGTACTCAATACGAGACCAATTATGGTTATACAATTAGATCCAAACCATTTCCTTTTTACTGAACTTTTCTAGATAAAACAGCACAAAAATCCCCAAGTGGCATGAGAAAAAAACATTTGGCAACTGCATAACACTTAACCCATAGGGCTGGAAATCACAAGATACATCATAATCTGACAATGTGATAGTTAGTGAGACTAAATAATTACTAATAATAATCAGTAGTTTTTAAATTGTATTAAAAAATATTATATTTGTGTACGTAATGATGTATATTCACACAGAGACACAGAAAAATAAGAATGGAAAGTATGCTATAGTTTAACCACAATGGAGCTTTCATTGTTCTCTTACTGAAATCTATTAAAGTCCATGTTACAAAAATGTGGTTGGCCTGACACAAACATTCAACCTGGGCCTTCCAAGTAGTACACACACGCAGCAGCCCATATGTTTATTATGAGTGGAGCCCATGTCCTGTGCAGGAGGAGAAGTTATTGCATGTGATTCTTCCCAGATGGGTGGCAGAGTCAGTGCGGTGAAGGGGACTGCCAACACACAATCTCAACATCTCCAAAGACACACAAACAACGGTTCACACTTCTTACAGACTTCAGTGTCAAACAGTCTGTGTTTATACTGAATATTATGGTGATTCATATATAAATAGTGTTAAACAGTTCTCACCTGCTGCAAGCAGTATACACTCACTAGCCCATTTAGTGACATGCAAGAAAATATTTTAACAAAAAAGTCTACCTAGATCACTTGACAGCCACTCAATGCACAATGTCTGCCTGATAAAGTGTCCAGTGAGTGAAGTACTATAATACACATCTGCTTTTCTTTATTTGATCTTACCTGAGCACAGCTCTCCTTTGTACCGCAGACAATTGAAGTCGTCACATTCACATAACTTGCCCCAGACTTTGCCAAAGTCACTGCTGTGGCAAACACACTGACCACAAACACAGTCTCCTCGGCCACTGCAGATGGCAGCCTGTGGTCCTGTGGCGCCCGCTGGTCCGCTGCAGCGGTCCTGGTCCGTTGGGTTATAGTCCCCCTCGGCGCACTCGCAGTGTGGTCCCAGGCGGCCCGGGTGGCACTGGCAGATGCCACACTCAAATGTGCCATTCCCGTAGTGGCACTTGGGGCTGTTGGGTTGGGCTCTGGCCTGACACTTACAGTCACACTCAAACGTGACAGTGATGGACAAAGAGTCTTTGAATCCAACAGGTTTAATGATGAAGGTTTTCTTCTTCTGTTTGGGACATCCACGGGCACGAGCCTCAACACTGAAGGATACCTGCAGGATAAGAATATCAAAATTAAAAATTTTAAGACCAGTGCAGGTCTCCAAAAGAGCCCAACAGCTCTGAGAGTAGCCATTGTCCACATGAAAATAAATGTAATCCAACTTTTGATTTATGTAAAATAGCTAACAAAAATCCAGACCTTGGTGGGGTGAGGGAGAAAAGTAGTTGTAAAAATATTTTAAACGTTCAATTTTTACCAAATTCCCAAGTGACTGAACTGTTTCTTATCATCTTGTTGCAGAATAGACTGTGTGTAGTTTCACTTTCTCATTTTCCTGACAGTTAAGGATTTTTAGCTCAACTTATTCTACTTTGTGTCAGACAAACAAGTGCAACATTACAACCCCAAGATGTGCTACATATGTTCTGTATTTCTCAACACAGTAATTGTTCATTCAACACAGTGGATCCAAATCTGGTAAATGTCCAAAAGTGGGCAGTTACTCCATCTGTGGAGACAACCATATATGGGAAAAAAAGCTAGACGCAGCTGAGGCAGAGAAAAAGAAAATAACGAGGCCAAAAAATGTCACCTGGAGTGAGGAGAAAATAAGGCAATAGGCAAAACAAGTTGTGATAAAGCAAAAATGTAGCAGAAGGACATTAATAGCTGACAGCTTAAGAACATAGAAAATATTTTGAGAGAATATATAAGGGAGAATGTAAAGATAAAGATGAAGACGCCTAGCAATTTTGTACAAACTAGGCACAGAGCTGACAGAAGACAACCATTTACACTGACACTTATTCATTATGGACAATTTAGCTAGAATACCTGGAGAGAACTCACACTAACACAGGGAAGACATATGGATTCCCTTCTGAAATTCTAAGTGTTCT
>JAVQKG010175897.1:0-10119 GCA_036025885.1 Hypseleotris bucephala
TGTGCCTCCAATGTTCATCATATCATTTATTACTATTTATATTAATATGAACAAATAGCATTAAAGCACTATTATAGTATGCAGATGAACAAAGCATAAAAGAATGCACAGTATCACGATTTAACAATCTTCACAAATTAACAGATCACCATAGATTTATTTCACCATTTGTTTTTTTACTTGCCATATTGCCCACCCAGAGCTATGAAACTACTTTTGATCGTGGTACAAATTCTGAAAGCAAATCAAACATAACTGCCTATTTAAATACAGTAGAATAAAGTTTGTGTAGATTTCTGGGTGCACTGGCCAAGCTCAGAGTGTGTGCGCAGTGTACATATGTATACATACAGAAAAACATCTTTTAAAAAACTTGTCTAAGAAATTTGTTGGATTTGTCCTTTTATGTTTGTTATCCTTCCACAGCAGCTAAGACCCTACTCTCTAGTTTGCAATGGAGAAGCAATACTGTGGAGCACACTACAGTACCCAGCATAATGTCCACTTCAGATGCAAATAACAGACTTCAAAAGACAATGTTCTTTCCGTGACAAATCATGTTCTGTTGTCAAAGACGCATACAAATAATGTCTATTTAAGCGATAAGGCTACACAAGCTTTTACTTATTCTGGATCCTTTGATTGATAAATGCTTTTGTTGTCATCTTTTTCAAATTCGATTAAAGTAAACTGTGCTATCAATATTAATATGTCATTTCTATGGCTCAAGGTGTTCATATATTTTTGCAGACCATGAAAAAATATTATCTTTTTAATAACTAAAAACTTAAAAACTAAATAAATCATTTTTGACTAGAGTGGTCCTTCATCAGTGCGAGTTTAACACCCCTGAGGTTTATTCATTTACACAACTAGAAAAGCTTTGTTCAATAGTCCATTTAATTACAACATAATTATTAGCTGTAATGACTAAACCATCACAGATCCTAACATTAAAAAAGAAAACGCAACTAGCAAGAGTATCTTACATAAAGCAGCAAGTTTTTAATTTGAAAAGGTAATGGGGCTTAGAAGATTAAGATTCTAAATAAAACCACTTTTGAAGTTTTTTATTATGACCCTGTTTTATGAATACGTCGTTTTATGAGTGAATAAATTTAAACCTTATTGGTAATCAATGTCTGGGTTAATGAACTGGAGGTGCACGTCATGTTTTTAATGTGCCTGGTGGAAATGGCTTTGGGGGAACAGTATAATATTAATATTGATCCAAGGACGACAAAATAAACAGCGGGTCTTACAGTGATAAATAACTAATGAAGGCAGATTTATGGACAGTGGTGTGTATGGAGCAGTAGTGAGCGTAGACTGCACCTGGTGAAGTGTTTGCTGTCCTCGTGAACCTCCATCTCACGACTCTTGAACTCGTTTAGCTCTTTACGGATAGCAGCCTGAGAGGAACAAGGGTAACCAAGCTTAGACACAAATGAAAGACTTGCAGGCATCTTGTATTGACGATCAATCTTAAACATTTCTATTAGTGCTTTACACTTTCTAGTATTTTCAGATGGGGTCTGAGCAAACTTCTCATCTACAAGTGAAATGTGGCGTCATCAACCAAATCAGAATCAGAATGGTTTTATTGTCTTGTTCACAACATTATGAAAGTGCTGCGCCTGCGGTACATGTAGGCAGGTACCAGGGCGAACCTTTTGTGGCGCCCTATAGCACTAAAGAATTATACTGTTTAATAATTATGTTTTTAATTTAATTGGTCATTTGCAAATTGTGGGCCCCTAATAGCTTGCTTGTTCATATACACATGAGGCACATGAAACCAAAATTATGAAGTTACTGTTTCTGTTTAAATAAATGTTCAAAATAAAAAACATTAGAGGGCAGTAAAGAGTCTACAGTGGATATTATTGGAATTATTGGAAATTAATTTGGAATGTTTAAACATGTTTGTGTAAAGATAAACAAATGCTAATAGATACTTATCATTTCCATAGTGGAGTTTGTCATGTGTTTATGCTTAGAGTGAGCTTTGTTAGTGTTACCTTGTCAGCAGGAGTGAGACGTGTCCAGGGTTTGTCCGCTCGTCGGTCGTAGCTGCTGGCATCTGTGACCTCCACGTATTCGTTAAAACGCAGGATCCTCCGAGCGACCAGCTCTGCCACTGTAGGCCTCACACTCAACTACAGAAAAAATATATTTGTCAACTGTGTATCAAAATGTTTCAACTTAAAAATACTAATCCTGCTGTTACAGTTTTGTCCACCAGATGGGGTCATTTCTCTAGAAAGGCCAGGTTTGTCTTGCACTATGACTCATAAGGTGGAGCAAAACATATTAAGGCCTAAATATAGCCTCCCTCAGCTCTGTCCACTCTTTCCCCTGTTATCTGTGTGTTGCTGTTTACTGTACCTTTCTGGACAGTCGTCTTTTAAGCTCTTGTTTGGCTTCGTGTTCCTCTGCTTCATTCTTTTCTGAAAAAAAAGACAACACGGTGGCTTTTCACACCTTCTGTCCATGCAACAAGCTCCCGCATCTATTTATAACAACTACTTGATTTAAAATGTGTTCCTGGTAATAATGTATAAGTGTTATTACATTTAGTAAAACAAATGTGGTCTTTTGTGTGATATTTGACCAGAAAATAGCCTTTACACAATGACTGTTTAGAGAGTTTGTGTGAATGTGGAAAAACTGTGATGCATTTGAAAGCTTTGTTTGATTGATTTTTGTGTAACTTACGCTTGAGGATGTTTCTTTGTTCCAGCTCTTCTGTGGTAGGTCTTTGGCTCAAGCGCCTGCATTCACAACAAAGCAGGGCTTGACATTAACACTAGCCAGCTAACCAAACGCAGGTAAGTTGTGGCTTGTAAGAAATTCACTATCACTAGCCACTCCAGTCCAGTTGGATTTTAGAATTACTATTTAATAAAGCCTGACTTAATCCATGCTTAAAATGTCCAACTAACTTAGAACATACACTGCAAAACCACCATTTATTTACATAGAAACTACACAGTGTAAAAAGTCTTAATTGGCTAGATAGTTCCTGTTAAGCCCTGCAACAAACAGAAAATGTACAGTCACACAAATTTAGACTTGTATTCTGCTTTTATGAAGGCAAAAACACAATGTTCAGCCAGTATGGCAAAAGCCTCTCTCACCTAGCTATGATTTTTGGACCAAGTGGAAGCGTACCTGACAAGTTTGCTGCCGATTTGTTGGCGCAGCTCATGTCTCTCTGTCTCGGAGCTCCGCGGCAGAATGTTCTTCTCCTCCAGCTCCCTCTTACTCGGTCGATTTCCAAGTTTAATGTTGAGAGTGTCTCGCCTACGGATCTTGTTGGCCAAAGAGCCTAAAAAACAGGTAAGGAGAAATTAGCAATAGGCCTGCAATACCCTACAATATGAGAAAATCATCTGATATTCAATTAATATGTTCAATATTGTAATATTTTTATGATATTTTGATGCAAGTTCAGATAACCATAAATTGTTTATTTACTTGTTAAAATTGCCTCCAATCAAAACTAAAGGACTAAACAGGGACTACAACATAACTAAAGCAAGACAAAAAAAGAAAAGAGACAATCATGACTACAATTTGACACAAGGATCTAACATGAAAAATGAAAACGACTTGGGTGTTATTGCAATCTATTTAGATTTTTGTGCAGCCCTAGCAATACAAGACACTATAATATTTAAGTGAACTCCGGAAGTTTCCTAAAAAGAAATTGTAAGTAATAAAAAAGTAGTTTAATTGACAATGTTCAATGACATAAAGTAATTGGTCCTAATTACCATTTTACTTTAGTTCCTCCCCTGGCGTTTACAGCAACATCAGACTTTGAGGGTTATTTAACCAATAGCAGCAGTTTTACTTTAGTCCCTCACCTACAGACTATAGATAACCTACTTTAAAGATAAAGATGCTGTTATTGTCATCTGCACATGTGCAATATTATTTTTACATCACAGAACAGGGTCAGGCAGTCAATTTAAAGCATTTTTAAAACACTGACTGTTTGTGTACTCATCGTCCTCCTCCTCGTCCGTCTCGTCCCGGTACAGGATTGGTCCGTCTGAGTCAGAGTCACTGGTTTGACTGCGGGGTCTGTCGGGGATCACTGTCACCTCAGGGTCCTCTGTGTTCACACTGAGGCCCGCCTGCTTTACAGGATGGCCTTCTGCTGACCTACAGGACAAGAACTACTTTACAAGGTGCATTTTGCAAAATAAACAGCAAAATAAAAATAACTTTGTGATGTTAAGACCTTTCTGATAATATTATATCACAAAGGTCTTAACGCTGTAGCGCGGAGGTTTCCTTAAACACATTTTAAAACAAAGTTACAATCTGACCCTGTTTTATGATGTAAAGTAGGTAATCTACATTGTGTAAATTAATTTTACTGAAGTCCCTCCCCTGGCCTATAAGGCAACATCACGTATAGCCTACAGCTTAAATCATTTTTTACTTTAAGAAATTCTACTAAATGAAACAATATTGGAACAAATCCTTATTACAAACAAAATACTTTTCTTTACAATGACATAAATTATGTAATAGAAATTAGCATGTGGTTTGCCCTATTCTCTTAGATATTGAAAATATTCTGAAAATCTCATCTTAGCCATCTTACTTTTGATTTTGACCACTAATGAGAAGTGTAAACATGAGCAAATTGAAGTCACAGTGATAATGAGAGGAGAATTGTGGAACACTGGCAGGTTACAGCACATTGTGAGTGAGACAATCTTGGTCAGTTAGTTCCAAGAAAAAAATAACAAAGACTTATTCTCAGTATCGGACTAACATGGCCACTAACAGAGAAGGGGATGAAATGAATTATTTAAAACTATGAATCATTTTAAGAAGGTGTCCTGTTACATGTTATGGAAATAGGGAGGTTTTATTGTGTCATCTAACAGCAGTAATGTGTGTCCCCTCATAAAACTGTTAAGGTTAATTATAATGTGTGTTATATTAACTAAACAATATATTTTATGGCCTTGGAGAATGGCACAAATATTGTATGAAGGCTAACAACTGGGATACCTCTACCCTGAGCTACATTTTCAGGTAGAGTAATGCTATACTTTACTACAGTAAATTGAGAACATCATCTTACAAAAATATTAAATCTTGAAGCTTGACAAAGTTAATATTTATAGTTTTCAGCCTTTTAATTTGGCAAAATACTTCTAAACTCCATTTGCCAATCCTTTTTCTGACATACTAAAAAATAGATAAATTCTTAATGGTACAACCTTGAAACATTGCAATTACATTTAACCTTTCTATAACCCACTTGGCTCATGATGCCAGTTTGGGACCAGTGCAAAAGACAAAAGACAAAATACTGGTGGTTTCTTTGTTTACATTTTAAAGTTGCTTCAAAAACAAAGCCAAAGCAAGATCATGAATAAAATTGAACAACACATTTTCATTCAAGTCTCTAATAGGAAAAATTATTTTAACAGAGAAAGTGTATGTCAGAAAAAAAGTCTATGGTGTTACTGCAATAAATAATCTAGTCATTGCTTATAGGGATTTTTTTTTGTGACTACATGTGTCTTAATAGATACCTGGGACTATTTTGGACAGTGGAGTCAGTCTCTCCTGTCTTCTCTTCCTCTCGTCTTTGCTCCCCAGCCTGGGCCTGTTGGTCCCCTTGTGAACTGCAGTCTGTGTCCTTCTCTGCGAAGGAAGTGTCCTCGGTCGCAGGGTTAACATAAGGGGACTGTGCATTGTTTTCTACTGTCACACCTTTCTGCGTCTCTTCACCTGCACTGGAAGCAGTCTCTACAGATCGAGCCGTGACTTTAGTTTCCTTCGCCTCTGGTGGTTTGGATGTGGCCTGTTTTGATTCAGAGGATTTTGAGTCTATTTTTTGACCTGCTTGAGTCTTATGAGGTACAGAGGAGGAAATAGCGCTGTCAGATTTCCGGTTTGCTTTTGCATCTGTGCCGGAAGACCGCGGAATACTTCCTGAGTCCTTAGAGCGTGGGGTGGAAGTGGTGGTTGTTTTTGTGGTGCCGCCTGCCTTCTTTGGCTGGGACGATTTGGCTACGGAGAAAGACAAAAATACAAATTTAGACTTTGTACATACAACGAGCTACTGTTTTCTTGTATAGTCACAAACAAATTCCAACAATTTTAATATATGTTTAATAATAACACACAACAAAGTAACTCCTCTGTGCCATCAGCTGCAACATCTCAATACAATTATATTCTAATAAAATCTCTTGCAGGCGTCAGACAAGGGATACCAAAGGCTAAAGGAGTTCTTTTAAGTGCCTCAAACACATCTTTGTTTCGGTAATATAGCCTGAAGTTATTAAAGAACAAACCACTTTTGTACAATTTCCCTATGATACCAAACTAGTACAGGCATTTAGTACAAAAACAGCACGATGGTCACATGAAAGCTGATTATTTTTGCTTGAAATAGACAAATCTACCATTCAGGATACGGAATGTGCTTCAGACATGCACACACACATTTGTCATATGTATTCGTAAGTAGTTTGCTGGTATAATCATGCTAAACCTCACAGTGATAATGAAAACTGAATGGGATTTTTTTTACAACTAATTTCATGCATGTCATGCTCTATGACGTCACACACACTTGAAATGTGAAAAGACACAACAATCCTCACTTCTGCTTTCTTAGAAACCAAGTGCTTTAATGTAAACCTAACCCATTCATTTGAATAAGTTAGCCATGACTATCAAAGGGATTGGAAAATCTGGTGACAAGATGCTGCTGCCACATTTTACTCCATGGTGCAAAATGAAATTGACAATTACATGCAGGGCCCAGGCTAGTACAGTCACTCGAGACCAGCTGAACTTACCATTCCCACGGTTAGTGTTGTTATTGTTCCGGGGGTTAGCTTTAGTTTGAGAGGCTGCCTTCACAGTGGTTTTAGCAGTTTTTTTAGCTCCAGTGGGAGCCTCTCTGTGCCTGGCTGTACCTGCAGCGCTGCATGCAGATTTGGACGAGGCGGGCTGAGCAGCAGTGAGCTGTTTTTTAGTTTGAGCGTCTCGAGGGCGCACCTGGTTTGACCGTGTGAGGGGTTTAGTATCACACCTCTCTGAGCAGGTCAGAGGAAGCAGGAAGGAAAGCATGGTATGAAGAGGTGAAAATGATTAAGAACACTCAATTGTGCATCATATTAAAATGATCGACAACAAAACATGCACAAGGCAGAAACAAAAAGGTTAGTTACAGTAGAAGATAGACTGTACTATTAGAATGAGCGCACAGTAACAAGAAACATGTATAAAAACTACAGAATATAAATATAGTTGTTTGTAAATTGGAATAATGCTGATAATGATGTTGTTGCATATTGTGCAGACTTGGTTAGATTCTTCTGTGAAATAACTTCTGTAGCCTGGGGTCAACATTATCCTGGGATATAAAAATAAATGTTTACCCATTAGTATTAGCATGGTTGTGTTTTTGTGATTATTGACAAGCATACAAATATATCTTCAAATGCCTGGGTTCAATGCTAACACAGTTGAGATGAAAACAGAACACTTAGCAGCATCGGGCCGCAGCAGGTCTCCTGAGACAGAGCAGCATTAGGAGACTGTGCTTTGTACTGTCGACTGTAAATGCCTGATGCAGCCTGATATAATGGGAATATCTATTTGTACACATTAGGCCCAGGCACTGATCCCATAGAGGCTTCAGTGTCAGCCTGTTAACTGCTGCAGATCCAAGAGCATTTCTCAAAACAGAGAAAGGGCCTTCAGTTTGTACAAGCAGGATGTGTAGCTCTAGTAAAGAAGAATAGAACTGCTAAAGTGGTTTTAAGTGTAAAACAATAGGGACCGCAGTTCATAAGAACATATGGTATAACACATAAAAAAATACCATGTAAATGTTTTCCTCAGATTTGAAGACATGCTGTTAGTTACTTTAACAATGTTTAGAATTATGACATTTATTTAGTCTACTTTCATAAGTTTACAAAATTCTAAGTGAGCATTCAGAAGAATCTAGATAGAGTTAATAGAACCAAATAGAGTTAATCTTTTTGAAAGCATTACCACTTAACTGGCTTTCATAACACTTGTCTAACATTTGCACAGTACTACAGTTGCTTAGTTCGAACATGTTTGTTTAAAAAATGTCCACAACTCCAAGCACTAGATATAAATCTGTCAATGGTTATTTGAAAAGCATATCTCCAAGTTCCAAAACCACAGTAGTGTGAACAAAAATGTTCCATGTTATGAGATCAAATACTTGCATTCGAATATCTGTGTTTGAGGGTAAAAAGGTTGTGGCACTTTTATAAGTTTGTTCTAGATTCATTCTTAACTTTAGCATAAACCTACTGACACCTCCCAAAGAAACGCTTATACAGTACTTTAGGTCAATGATAAACAATATAATAAAGATACCTGTTTTGTCATCCTTGCTGCTGACAGGTTCAGCCTCCAGTTGTGCATCCGGTGATTCAATATCGACTTTGACTTCTTCTGACTGGACACTGGACGTAGCATGACCATTCAACGTTTCACTGTTCACTTGTTCATCTACAAGAGAAAAACTATTTACACTAAAGGTCTTTGAAATCTTAGATACTTGATTATAAAGCAAATATTCTAAAAGGTTGCAATATTTGACTTTCGGGTACAAATAAACACAATAAAACCTACACTGCCCGGCCATAAATAAAGTTGTCACTAATATTTTGTTCGACTGCCTTTAGCTTTGATTATGGTATGAATTCGCTGTGGCATTGCTTTAATAAGCTTCTGCAACGTCACAAGATTTATTTCTGTCCTTTTGTTTCTTGTATTGATGATGGGAGAGTTGGACCACTGCGCAAAGCCTTCTCCAACACATACCAACAATTTTCCATGAGGTTAAGGTTTGGACTCTGTGGTGGCCAATCCATGTATGAAAACAATGTCTCATGCTCCCTGAACCCCTCTTTCACAATTTGATGAATCCTGGCATTTTCATTTTGGAATTTGCCCATGCCATCGGAAAAAAAACTATTGATAGAATAACCTGGTCATTCAGTACATTCATGTAGTCAGCTAACCTCATTCTTTGGGTACATAATGTTGCTTAACCAAGACCTAACCAACTACCTATTTGCTTATTTAAATCCGGGTGGTGTCCTTTGTTTGCCTGGGCAGTGTATAAATTACTACCACCTGGTTCTACTACTTTTATAATATGCTGAAATATTTCTGTGGCATAAAAAGTTTACATTTTTGACAAATTTCACCCAATGGTCAAATAATATCCTTTGTATGCCCCAAATCTCCCTTTTTGACTAAATAATTGCACTACAGATTGCTTTAGTGAACAAACCTTGGTCAGGGATGAGCACTCCTTTTTTAATGAGCTCCTCTCGCGTTTGTCTTGTTGAGATTTTTCTTTCTAAAACTGAAAACCAAAATACATCAGAATTTATTGAAGTATTTTGTTTTGGAAATGATCATCAGTGCCTTTCAAAACAAACATTACATTTCTCATTTGACATTGATGCTATAAACTATGCTCCCACGCATTGTTTTTGCTAAATCATTCCCACCCTACACCCTGCACAAAGCGGCTGCACTTATTAAGAGGAAGTATTAAACTCATTTCTGACATCCTCCCAAAGGCACCAAGACCTTTGACTGCTCAAGGTCCCAACACAAAACAATTTGTATGAGCCTAGTTTAGTCTATGCAGAGAAGACTGGTGGGATATGTAACACACACAATAAAAAGTAATCCAAGATTTCAGTTTGGATATACCGTCTGTCAAAACATAATATTTATTGATAAAGTTACCAGATCGAAAGGCCTTTGTTTGACTCAACAGGGGTAATGGCTGAATACCTACAGGCACTTAGGGAGTTCCCCGGCGGTGAGGAAGGAAGCAAGCCCACTTCAAATAGAGGCTTCTGAATGTGGGGTTAGCTGTAATACTTATTCGGGGCTTTTAATCTTAACTAGACTCACGCTGTCGTACATGACAGCAAGTGTCTATCAGCGAAACGCCCCATGCGTCTACGCCCCTCCGAACACCAATCACATTCAACCATCAACCACATTCATTAATGAGCAATGCAGGTTTAGTGTCTTGCCCAGGGACACAACGACAATATG
>JAVQKG010176074.1:0-13844 GCA_036025885.1 Hypseleotris bucephala
GTTAGAATTTTTTAAATAATTAATGGTTGATTTTGGGGATGGTTACATTTCAAGCACAAGTAGGCCTATTTGAAGTATAAAATATCTTGTAGAATAACAATAAAAAAGTACGCTTTGGAGAAAAGTTAAACAATAAGTTAGACAGTAACTCGGGCATTCATTTTATTAAAAAAGTGAATTGCTATGTACATTACATAAAAAACATCACATACATCATTTGACCATTTGTCTCTTTTTACGTCTCTGTCATTCAGTCCTGTCTGAGCTCTCATGAACAGCATTCAAAGATAAATCAAAAAAATTACAGCATAAATTAGCATCACCATTACAAAATCAAAACATCTTGATCACAAAACTCTCATCATAATTCAATGCCTTTGCATGTTTGCTGTTTCTCACTGTATTATTACAATTGTTGATTAAGGTCATTTTCTAACCAAACAGCGCCATCTGCTGGGAACAAATGGGAATGGCATTTCTTTCACGTCATATATTTTACTCACACCGTTCGGGTTTTATTAGGTTTCATAAATAACTTTAAACAAAAATACATTTTCGAGAACACTTATTTCCTAAGCTTTCGGGATTGCATGTCAGGTCTTCTAGGTCTGAGCCCTTTTGGTTGAAGTGATTGTACAGCTCTCAGTGATGGCCATTCTTAAACAAATACTGTCAAAGAACAGTTTAGTCACACAATGACACATGAGTGATCTGAGTTCAATTAGAAATGAATTCATTCATCTATGAGTTGTCCTCATATATAATTCACCCAGTCGTTTTAAAGCAATATTTCACTTGTTATAAAATATATCACCACAAGGTAACCATGCTTTACATCTGTCTCAGGATTGTACAGTGAGCTTTGTGTGGTTTACTCTTCATATTTAGCATCAGTGGCCAACAGGTTGTGTACTGAAATATTGCTTTAACTACAAGCAAAAGAAAATGGAAGATTTTAGCTCTGTGTTAGTAAAAATACAATAAAGAAAAGTTTCTTTGCGTCATATTTTTAACAACTCACAAAGCCCTCATTACCATGTTGCTGCATTAGTACTATAAATGCTTCATTTCTGATACATTTATTAATGCATGCTGAATACATTTTTAATGTTATTCAAAGGGACTGACTGATACATATTTAATGACATTTTATGAACACGATTCACTCGGAATAAGCACTGACAGGATTCCTTGAGTCTGCTGCTGAAAAGTCCACAATGTTTTGGTGATTTTTGATAAAGGCAAATAAATAAGACCAAAAGCACAATAAAAAATGTATGAGAAAAAAGTTAGGAATGTAAACATACATTAGACACATCCACACACATCCACACACATCCACACACATCCACACACATTCACACACATCCACACACATCCACACACATCCACACACATCCACACACATCCACACACATTCACACTGACAATACATCTTTTATGAGTTATGTACCTTATTGTTTTGTCTGCTACAGTGTGACAGCAGTGGGTTGAAACAACAGTGTTTCTGTTGCTTTGGAGCATCACTCCGACACATGTAATAGTTTGTACCAAGTGGAGAACACAGTCCTCTGTCTCCTCTCTTTACTCAGTCCCTGCTCAGATTCTAACTTTTTGCACATTTTGCAAGTGAGGAAGTCCACATAAAGAGTCCACAGTGAGTGCAACACTTATTATAGATGAGACCATCTCCTCAGTTTTCTATTGCTCACATCACATGCTCTAGCTGCCTTTATAGTTAAGAACTTCTCCCTATGCGTCCGTCACATCTCTTTGTAGATGCAGAGCACATTAAGTGGTGAGTGCCCATAGGGTCAGAGTGGTGACAGGTGCTATAGCTCACTGTGGCGTACAGGAGGCTCCAGCTTATGTGACAGTGCAGTGAGGACTTTGTCAAACTTCTCATATCTCTCTGACTGACTGCCCTCAGAGCCACGACTGCCCCAAAGAAGACGCATCTGAAACTCAGTCTGAAAGACTTCACAGATCTCTGCTCGCTCCGGGATATCTGTGGAGGAAAACAAAATGACAATCACATCACAAAGATGTCAAATCGAATGTTCACAGTGAAATCAAATACTGGAAATATATTTTTGTTTGTTGATAAATTGTTTTGTTAAAACACAATGGGACATTTAACACGTCAGAGACTATTACTGGAACCTATAGTCATTACAGGATCAGAAAGTTGAGCTCACCCCTTAACCACATTGTTTATTTATACAGTTTTTAGCAGTACATTTGTGCTCCCACTTTTCAGTGTAAAATTATTTTTGATTTAATGATAAGAATTGTAAGACGGAATTCCAAGCAAACCAAAAGCATGTTTTATCAGTGTTTAGTTAAAATGATTTTGTGTCACATACATCCCCTGAGTTGATGTTTTTCATCTGTAAACATTAATATTAAAGTCCCACACAAACCACAATAGGACTACAGGGAAATAACCAACAGTACTTCAATAAAACTTCCGCTACAGTCATTTAAATAAACTGAATCCCATATCTTAGCTCATCTGAATAATAGATAGTGTTTTGAAGACAAATTATGAAGCTGAACACATCTGAACATGTTTAAGACAAGCTGATGGCAATAATCTGAGGTCAGGCCTGTTCAATAGCAAACTGAATATAAAGATGTGAGATAGATATTGACAAGAGAGTTCAATAAAGCAGTAATGGGCTCAAAGTGAGAACCAATAGGGAAAGGTTAGAGATCAATACAGTAAACACAGTGGTCACAGGAATACATGATCATTACATTACACTGGTCCAGTCACTGACACTAATCACATCTATCATTACAACATCTGATGTGTTACAGCCAGGACTTGACATTACAAAAAAAAACATTCATACAACTATTTGAAGATGAAGGTATACAGGTGTTTTTAAGCATTTTCAAAGATGTGAATAAATAAAAAGTAGGCTACGTTTTCAGTGACTATTGCATTATATGTTGTGTAAAAGAATACCTTGCAGTTTGGTCTCAGCGTTGCTTTTATAGATGCCTCCATGATGGGCGATGGTTCGAGCTGATTCTAAGTGATACATAACAACATCGACCCCTGCCTCCGCACTCTCCCAGGCCTCCAGTCCTTCACCAAGAGCCACACCCCGCTCCAGCAGAGACAGGACTGGGATGATGTGGGGGAAAGTGGTGCTAGACAAGGCGCTGGACTCTGGAAGATATAGACAGAAAAAAATTAATAGATTTCGGCTGCTGACATTTTGTACAATTATGTCATACTTCACAATGGTCAGTAAACAAATTGACAGTGTTCTGAATGGACTTTTGCTCGAAGTTATGAAGATTGAGCTAATCTGGGAAGATTGTTGAAAACTGCATTCATTTAAGCTCTGCTCTTCACCATAATTTTTACTGTAACAATGCCAATGCCAATAAATACTATTAAGTTTTATGGTGATCATTAGATTGGATGTACAATAAATTTGTAGTAAAAATTGTTTGACGTAGCAGTAGCCTTCTCTGCAAGGAAGAAAATTCAAAATAAACTAAAATTGTGATAAAAAACAAATTTGTGACCTAACCAAAATCACGATATTACATTTTTCCCATATCGCCCACCCTAGTTGTACATGTATGTAACAATCCAGTTGATCATCGAATTCTGTTGCATGGTTTGAAGCAGTTTGTCTTGAACAGATATAGACCCTCATGACTAAATACTGGCTTGGTAAACTGTCATTACAAAACTCAAAGACTACCAAGTAATGAGTGTAGAATGTAGCATTAAAAATAACCATCTCTACAAATACCTTTGCCATCATTGATATTCTTCATGAAAGGTTTGAGTTTTTTCTCATACAGAATGGCCCCTTCTGTATGTCTCTGTCTTAGAGTGACCCACGTCTGCTCCAAGCGTGAAATCTAAAACAAAACAACAAAAGACGTCATAAACCTCTTGTTTTAAAACGATGATTTGTAACTTTTGCTGTATTTTACCTGTGGAAGCTCTAGGGCTCTCATTACTGCAGCAAAACCAAACATATTTCCCATGTTGCTTTTGAGCTCCGCTGCTAATTGGATGGTTTTATGAAGCAGTGCAGCCCTTTCCTCCGTGCTTCCTGTACAGCCCAGCAGATCCACTGCCATCATGATAGACATTGTGTAGAACCTGTGAAACAAGACAAAACATCTGATTTAAAGTTACTTGCTAAAGTTGTTTTTAGCCTTGATTTTTCAAGCTTATACAGAGATGCAAAATAAATAGTAAAAATGGGCCTGTGGTTTGGCCCTGTCGGTAAAGCGTGCGATCCATGTGCACAGTTTAAGAAGCTTGCCCGGCAATTTGCCAAATGTCACTCCCCAGTTTTATCCCTTCTTTCCTGTCAATCTACAGTGCTATCAAGAAATCCAAAAAATGAAAAATGGCTGAAACAATGTTGTTGAGTATGTCAGTAATGTTATTCAAAGCAATTTTAGACTTATAAATTTTATGTAGATTACGACATTTCTCTCCATTTCTTCCTATCAAAGCTGATTAGACACATTTTATTGAATATATTAAGGGTTTCCCAACACATACTAACCATGGCTGAGAAATGGCTATTGTTTTGTATTTAGCCGCAAGATGGGGTGAGAGTGAAGAAGGATAGAAAGGCAAAAGAGGACACAAAGATAGTGAGCGGACTAAAGAGTGGATCAATAGCTGCATTAATGAACAAGCTCTTGAATGATGCATTAAAGGCTGTGGAAGACAGTGCCAATGCCTGTTTGTACCTCTCCAGTAGGTCAAGTCTCAGCTGGTGTCCATGTGGCAGCGTCAGTAACTCCAGCCCTGAAGAAACTCCCATCATCCTTTGCAGTTCTGTAGTAACTCCCAGTATTCTAGCAACCTATGTACATCAAAAGAACACTTGATAACTTCTCTGTTTCATGAATTGGGTTATGTAACATTGTTTTGACGTATACCTTGCAGTCAACCATTGTGATGTGCTTTGCGGCCGTTCTTGCATCCACCTCAGCCAGAAGCTCTTTGACTTTCTTCAGCACTGACATCTCCAGAGGTTTGTTCTCAGCCGGCAAAAGGCAGGACTCAAACCTGCAAACAGTTACAAAAAGCAAGCTAAAGTTTAAAAAAGGGCTTTGAAAAAACAAAACTTAAACGTACATCCAATACAATACTTTTAGTTTTAAGGTACTTTTTTCTTTTTTAATGTTTAAGCTCCATCACAAGGGTTTAAGACAGACATACTAATTTCCGGTTTGCAAAGCAAAACTGTATTGCTAACAAGTCCTTTCATCATTTTTTACTAAGTTAAGGGTAGAATATAATATAAAAGGCTAGCTATTTGTTAAGAAGATGAAAAATATACCCTATTTTAGAAATCATTGCACTCATATTTTGTAAACAAGAAATTAGAATGTGTTTGGTTGACAACATTGGAAAAGATTCATTTGACTAATTACTTTTGACTAATAAACATTTATTTACTTTGTAGTTTTATACTGAGAAAGATAGACTAAGCTATGTGTAGGCTATACAGGGACACTAGCCAATTCTTATTAAATACAATCTTCAAAATTACAAATTCCTATGGTCTTCCTCCATGTCACAACATTTCCAGTTATTTTTCTCCAGGCCTTGCTCTGTCCACTCATGCAGCAGTAAGTTTCATCACTCTCACTCTCAGCCCTGTCTGTGTCTACACTAGAGACCTGCCCTCAGGCCACTTCCCCCAGGACTAGCAGAGGTTTACTGCACTATGTTTTACACTCTCACCTCAACCTGGAGCTGCCTGGTACAAACGTCTTTACCTCTGTAAGGCACGAAATGTCACTAGATTCAATGACCTTTTCAACATAACATACTGGATTCTCAGAAAGCCATGTCAGTTACAGTAAATCTTAAAGTTAGACGTGATATAACACCAATAGATTTGATCACCATAATTGCAGATGCAGAAATAACATTTTTTCAGTTTTTATTTAAGTATTATTACGTAAAGGTGATATTGGCATCTCAGATAAGCATTACAAGAACCACATGTTGATATAGCTGAATTTTGACAATTTTGTCCCGTCTTATCGGGTCAAAATCATCTTAATCAAGACAGTGGGGCAATCTTCACACAGAATATTTTTAATGTCTTTGTTGGAACCATCCTTAATATGTTCATTGATGGACGTAACTTCTAATATTATAATCTTATGTTCTTGGAATTGACTGTCTCAGGTATATCATGTATGCAATGTCCTTTACCTTGACTTGCTAAACTTATGTCACCTCTAGCCTCTATGCATTTGTACTTGTTTTTCGTACCTGGACGGCCTGAATGAAGAAGCTGTCTCCACCTGTGGCAGACTGAACAGGCCTTCCCCATCTCCCCTCACTCCCTCCTCCTTCCCCTCCTCCACTCTTAACCTCTCCACGTAGCTCTTGGTAGGAGGCTTGGGCGGCGCACACGGTCTGAGGTCGCAATAGCTGCCGGCGGTCTCCAAGGAATGTGATTTGTAGTTGGGATGGTGGGCTGGCGAGGAGTGAGCGGAGTGAGAGGTGTGCGCGGGGTGCTCAGGTGGGTTGTTGGGTGCCGTGGGGCTGAGCTGAGGGTCACTCGAACGACGCATCACAGGAGAGGGCGGGACAACGGCAAGGGCACGCCCACCGGAGTGACTTCTCTGACTGGTTACTGAATAGAAAAAGATCGTTCTCAATCAAAAGTAGGATGCTATTTAAAGGAGGGCAGTTATGCTAACTCAACTTTCACTACAACTTGTACTGACTTCTCACCAAAAACACTCTTTTTTTTCATTAAAGCTTGTTTGTGAGCTCTGGTAAACTGAATCATTGTTAACACTGGCTGTAGTAGTTATGTGGACATGGCAGAAAGAAAAAGGGCCTTAAGGGACATCTCCCAAAAATATATATTTTCTATCAATATTGAAATCACAATTTTATAACAATTTAGATTTTACCATAATTTTAGTTGACTTTATGTGTTTAGACTACAGCTATCATAAAGCTGTTCACTACAAATCCAGTGTACACCCAATCCAGTGTTCATAATCCTTAATACTATTTATTCTCCTTTTTTATTAATATGGACACTATATTATTAGAGTAAAAAGTACAGTAGAGAGCAGAGCATAAATGAATGCACTGCAGCATGATTCAACCTACGACTTGACTTAACTTGATAACTCTATATACCATATCGCATACCACTATAAACAGTGAATTCAAGAAGCTAGAAAAAAGACCTAGCATGGCCACTTAAATTCCCGTGTACATACTGCCGGTGTAGGCAGGAGACATTGGGGTTTCTCCGACTGGCGACAGCGGGCGGCGGTACTCCTGAATCTGGTCCATGCTCATAGCACAGTTCCGCATTGCGTCTTTATGATGGTGGATGGTGGATGGGCTGCAAACACCATACAGAGAATGTTAAAAATCTTTTGGAGTCTAACTGGTTCAAAAGCTGTCAGTGGAGTGCAGTGAACCTTAGAGAGCTCATAGGGTCCACACTATGAGAGGAATAGCAGGTTAAGGATATGAATGCTAACTGGTTTATGTTAGAGGAAAAAAAACCTTTACTGATATTTGGGGAGTTGGTAAGCCTCATAAGTAACACTTTCAAATGTGTTATTTATGAATCCAAATATTTAGAGCTAATGAAGGAGCAGAAAAGAGTAACTGCCAACTTGATTTTATTTTTTTAGATTCCAATGTTTTGCTAGTCCTGACTCTACGTGTTATAAGCATTTCAATCAATGATCATAATTTGTTGTATTTGGTAGATTTACAGGTGGGCAATATGGTACAAATACGATATCATGATTTTATTAAGATCAAAAGTACAATTCAATAACACATTTGTATTTTCCTTGCACAAAAGATACTGCTTCATACAGTATATCAATTTTATCTATGAGCAGCATAGATCTAATGTAATATTCATAATAATTTGTTATACTATTTATTTTTCCTGTTTTATTGATATGAACACGGGCACTGATGCAGTTAAAAAAGGTAATAATTTCAGTTTAGAAGTTTATTAAGTTTCAAAAGACTATGGATTTACACTTTGTCTGCTCCTCTTTGCGGACTGTACCTCGTAACAGAGTGATGGATTAAGTGCACAAGTGGGGGAGTCATCGAGAATTGCTGTGAGGGTACTTGTGAGGGGATTGATGTGCACTAAACTACAGGAAGTGCTGATGGTGCTGTAGAAGTGAGGGGTCAGGATTGCACTTAATAGTTTTAGGGGCCTTAACAACATGACTTCTACAAGACCTGCAAGAGGGCATAGACTCTGGTTCCGGCGGTACCATGGGGGTCTCGACTGGGCTGGGGGTAGTTGAACTGTCGCTGATTATACAAAAAGCAATTGAGAAGACTAAGATGAGTGAAAAGACAACAAACTAATGGAAAAACACTTTATAGAGTTGAGCAAATAATGTATGGATGATTCAATATCTTTTTTAGTAAAAAAAAAAGAAGAAATATTGCCTCCTTAAAGTTGCAGTACCTGATTTTGTGCAGGTAAAAAGCAAAAAAACAACACAAAAATGTCTATGTTTGAATGATGTACTGCCTCAAGTTGGCTTCACTAAATAATTTAGTTAGCTGTGAATAAGCTGTGTATTTTTAAATAAAATATCAGACTGTACAATTGTTTTTGCTCAAATACAAAGTAAAACTATCAAGTACTGCAGCTTTAATGAAGTAAAATGGTTCATTTCTCTATGTATTACTGCATGTAGGTCACCACACCTGTGAGGCATCATCTTCTCTGTGGTCAGTCCATCCATCATGGTGACACTTCTTCTCTTGATATAGGCCCCTCTCTGACTGGATGGTGAGTAGGCGGAGCCCTGCTTGTTGGCCAGAGCGAAGGTAGCCTCCAGGTAGCGCAGAGGAAGTGTCCTGCTGACCGGACAGTAGATGTGGGCACCACTGGACTGAGAGACCACTTTACGCTGGCCCACATAATACCTCACCAGCTCCTGGACTGAGTCAAAACTGTCGGACTCCAAAACATACTGCACCTAAGGAAAAGATTATTTATTTACATTGTAGACCAACTCAATAATATGCAACTGCTGGACTAGGTAGATAACCCTACTATCTGATATTTAACATAGTAGTTTGTACCTTTGTGTCTGTAGATTTCACTAAGACTTTGCTGATTTTGAAGTGGATTGCCTCGTTGTCCCATCTGCACGTCAGTACATAGTCACCCACACTGGTCAGTGAGTCTCGCACCAGGAAGTCTCCATTCCTCAAAACCAGTGTTTCCGATACCTGAGAATAAACAACATCTTACATATCTCTATTTGCAGCCATACATGCACTGTTAGCCAATATCAATGAGTATTAGACATTTTTACATGTAACTAAAAATAAACTCTTAATTACTGACCATTGTTCAGATACACAGCTTGTAGAAACTAGATACTCTTTACAGTTTATTTATGGACAATAACAGATACAATTACTGCACCAGTGGTTGTATAGACTTTCTGAATACACACTGTAATGATTGCATGACTACAGCAAATCTGAAAGTTATTTTGAAATTATTGACAAAATGAGGAATGTAGAAAACAATCTCCCATTCATGGTCAATAGAGCAGCCTGAGGCAGAGTATCCCGCTGATATGAACACTGTACAGACTCTGGTTTCTTGATGAGAGAAGATCACAAATATTGATCAGGTAGTTGTCTCACAGAAACATCTTCACACAGAATAGTGTGTTATTCTAAAATACATACCAATGGTTTGGGAATAAAACACTGATTTACCACATACATTAACATGAATTGTGCTACATTATGTTGTTAACCAGCAGGTGGCAGCACTTCCACGTATTAAAGCATCAATTTGCTTGGCTGCCAATGGTGAATTCTGTAACGTGTTTAGCTGGAGCCTGTCACTTTGAATCATGTCATGTCTAGCACAAATCAATAGAAGGAAATACTCAAAGAAAGTTCTATGTATTTGAGTTTAGCGAATATTCACTGCTGCTGTGATTTTAAGAGAATGAATAATTAACAGAGAAAGTAATAATGAATGTTCCAGCTCCAGGACGCAGTAAGTGTAAGATGCAGTCAAGAAGCATTGTTTTGGAACCTGAGGGGCTGTAGGTTTCCCGAAGTTTACACTGGGGAAAATAGATGAATACATGAATATTTTATGTAAATTAAATGAGGAAAGCCTCCCAGATGGTTCTTGTGAGTGTGAGCGAGCGAGTACACGGAGGATGATCAAGTGTCGGGGGAGAGAGAGGGGGGCTGCGTTTTGGGGGGACAAGGGCCCTCCACATGTGTATCAGGCGTGGGCAGGGCTCAGGTCTGTAGCATCTATGTTTGAGTCACCAGCTGTGAAATTCAATTGCATACACGGGGCAAACACTCGCAGCTGTCAGTTTGGCACGCTCTCCCACCTTCAAAATGCTGAAGCAATTTCTACTGAGCTGTGACAGATGATGGGATTCATTAATCAGTGTCATTCTGTGTAAAGTATTTAAATGGAGCTTTCAAAACCACAGATCTTGGCACTCAGCTAGTTGACAATTACATCAAGTAGCACTAAAACTCCATTAAGTTTGTTTGTATAAATGATATTGTTGTATTTTGTCTCATCCCTAGACATGAGAAGTGTGAGGAAATTAACTTTTAGATAAATTCTTCCTTGTGTCCTTACTTCAACCACTGTGTCATAGTCCTGATATTTAATCAATAAACTTTTATGTCAAAAAGTTAACACTCCTCTTCTGGTATAGATTTACTTCAAAATTTATAGCGTTTGTCCTTGGTCTACGCCCTACACTGTAAAACTCAGCCAGGCTCTGTGATGACATTTCATTTCTTAAAGTTAGTGGATAATGCCACATGTGGTAATATTAGACATCATATACAGCTTGTGTTCAAATAAATCATTCCAAGCTACAAGATGATGTTTTTAAGTTCACTCACAAATCTTCTTTACAATGTTCCCTCCCACCAAGGAAACTAGTATATGTGGGACTATCTGATGACAAGTGGACAGGCTAACATTTAGTGGATGAGTGATTGTCGGTGATAATATAATCTGTAATCATTTATTCTTACATGAGTGTTTATGAGCTGAATTACAGTTCTTTATAAAGTTGGGATTACTTTTTCATCCACTCTTTTACACGGGTCACTCACTGAAGATATATGTAATATAGAGAATGTATAGATTGTATAGTGTGCTCTGCATACCTCTCTGGGTATGTGTCCATGGTACCAGCCATGGCTCCGGATGTCAGCAGGACTCAGTTTCAGCTCCTCTTCCAGTTCTTTGCGTAGTTTCTCAGGAGGCGACTCAAGCAGGTACTTCTCCTTAGAGAACTGTGGAGAACAAAAACAAGACAACCAGAGATTAGAGTTAAAACAGTAAACATAGCACATTCTAACATAGATACTTAGTTTAAAAGACTAAATATAACTTTCATTTATAATACTGTGCTAAATCCCATAAAGACTTGAATTGTAATTTTCAAAGCAGGCCTGGCAACAACATAAAAATCCATATTACAAAACAGGGCTGAGCAGAGCAAAACAAATAATCTCTTATTGTGCCTATGTTGGGCTGAGGCTGGACTTCAGCTCTCAGAGTGGTCACCCAACATGTTTGTAATAATGCTAAATGCACACAAGGGCTGTTAAACAATCCAGACCAAGGCAGATTCAGACTTGGTTATTTCTGCTCTAAAGGGTTCTTATTGATGTTTTGATAAAGAACAAGAGTCAAAGATATTAACATTGTGACTATCTCTATCTTCACCATATTGTTGTGGGAGGGATACTGTGAGTTTGACTGGTCTAAATTATTGTTTCACCTACAACCAAGTAAAAAAACTCACAAAGTCTTAGCCCTGACTGGGAAAGAGAGACTGGTAAGCTGTAGTTGGAGCACTTATTGACAAGCAACACAATTTTACAAAGTCTCCCACAAACTCTGCAACACAAAACCAACCCGGAATAAACAGGGAAAGCAAATCATCTTCTCTGCCCTGCTGATAGGAAGAGAAATGAGAGCCAAGACGAAAATAAACAGCAAACTGTGTTGTCACTACGGCTGCCCTGTCAGTCCTGCTAATACTACCCCTCCATCTCACCACCTCCTACTTTATTCCCCTTGTGTCAAACATATACATCATTATTTTCACATTTCCATCCTTCAGCCAAACAAAATAAGAGATTATAGAAAGGCAATACTAACTGAAATAGGGATGGGGCAATATACAATAATTTCGCAATAAAAGCACTGACAATTAATCAATCCTGGGTATTTTGTGATAATCGTCATTTGTTTTCACCTCAATGTCCTTTAGACCTTACTGTGAACAGATCATTTATTGTATTAAGTAAGTAGCTTATGAAGTTCAAGTGATATTAGTGTCAACCTACAATACTGTTAAGATTATAAACTAGCATGTTAGGGGCTTTTCAAACTAGTACACATTGTTTTCTAATTATTGTTAATCCCAATTATCATGGCAACAATAATCATGGCAACAACAATCATGAGACAAAATGTTATATCATCCCATGCCTAAGCTGAAAAAACACTTTTTAGGGATTTACACATAAAAATCAAATTGTGAAAATAAGTTCTGATGATCAAGCTAATCTGGGAAAATAGATGAATTGTGATACAGTGAAAGCCCAGTCATAAGAAAAATAACATCCAAGAAGTGTCTAGTGTGAAATTGTGGATTTAGACTTATAACTGTGCAGTGTTTTTAGCCTACAGAGTAAGTTGATTCTGTTCACTGTACCCCATTTATTTGATAGATGCAGCCAATTATAAAGAGGCTCAAAGTAGTTAGTCAAACCAGCTGGGGACAGGACCAAGATATCAGTGGGAGGTATGGATATAGTAAATGTATTACTTGTTGAAATATTGTATTGATATTGTAGCTCAATTCCTAATGATCTTTCAGCATGGAGTATTAATATATAAGTAGAGTCATTATTTAGTTTGGGTCATAGGCACTCAGTATGTAATGGCTCTTTGAACTTCAGCTTTGAAAAATATATACTATTTTTCACACACTTACTTAGGTAGTCCTTGAACTAGAGGTGGGTCATAGGCTTGAGTTGGTGCCATGTAATTGACATATGGCTATTTACTGTGTGTGTGTGTTTGGTGTTAGTATCATTTCAATCAAAGCTGGGGTGGTTAAAAATGTATGTATCTTTTCACATCACATATGCTATAGATACAATACCATAAAACGTTGTCATGGAAACAGAGACCTTGGCACCATCAATCCCAGTTTTATAATATCATTCTTTGTAGGTTTGCTGATTTCAATGAAGAAATTCCCTTAATGTCTACTTCTATTGTCATCCTCTGCCTTTATGTTTTTGTGAATAGACCCGGATTCTGTTTAATTCATATGCCATACCTTTGCTATTCACCATTTATTAAACCCCATTTCTTATTATATTATGTCAAGAAGGCTAATATCACAGAGAGGATTTGCTTGGATATGACAAATGGCATAATTATATCCCTCCTTTTTGCTTGGCTTTCATAATTTCTTTATTGTCTGTCACTGTGTCCCATCTAAACCATTCACCGGAGCATATCATAAATAGAACCCCGGCTGACATTTCAATTTGCCCTGTAACCCCTTTTCATATATATATAAAAACACACGCGCTAAGTTCATTGTTGGGGATCAGTTTGGCGGCCGGCCCTCCCCCGGTTACCATAGAGACAAGCCAAAAGCAATAACTGAACACTTGACCCTGGTGCTCTTTTGGTGGCCTTTTCGCACCTCAAATCTAATCTGGGAGAGTAGGCCACTGTGTGATATCCCCCAGTCTACCCCAGAGGATT
>JAVQKG010176159.1:0-13158 GCA_036025885.1 Hypseleotris bucephala
ACTTAATTACTATTCATCGCAGATGTACCCAAATCGATACAGTTCGGCGTCCTTATAGGGTCTACGTATCTGCAAAGTTTCAAAGTGATCCGGCATTTCGTTTTTGAGTTATCGCAGTCACATGGCCAATCTGCGGACGCGGGCGCGGACGGACATGAAACCATGATATCGCCGAACGCATTGCGTTCCGCCGATATAATTATGTTTAAACTAGAAATGCACCGATCCAGCTTTTTCAGTCCCGATACTTAGACCTTGTTTAGACCTGGTTTAGTTCTGATTTTTGTTCACTTTGACCAACGAAATTATACTTAAACTTTCTGGGGTTTAGAGTTAAATTGATGTTTAGACCTGACTTAGTTCTGTTTATTTACATTATGGCGGCACGGTGGTGCAGTGGTTAACACTGTCGCCTCACAGCAAGAAGGTCCCGGGTTTGAGTGTCTGTACTCCAGTTTCCCCCATCAACCTAAAAAAAATCCTCCAGCCTGGTACATCCTGACCAAGATCCTGGCTCAGATCTGGAGATGGGTCCCCGGGCGCTACACTGCAGCTACCCACTGCTCCTGACAGGTGGCCCAAGTGGCACTGAGGGATGGATGGGTTAAATGCAGAGAATGAATTTTTCCCACGGGGATCAATAAAGTATAAATAAATAAATAGATATAAAAAGTTTGTAACCACAGGCTTAAAGAATTAATTTAAGTTTAAAAAGTCAGGCTGAAATGATGCAGAGACAGTTTTAATCAGAATACATGAGTTCCTGTCTGGCCCTGTCTTGTGTCAGTCGATTTTTCACCGTACGCTCTCCTCTCTGACAGATCCTGGAGGACTTTAGGATCCATCTATCAACACACACCACACATATACAACAGTATCACACACACACACGTCTACACACACCACATATCTACAACTGTATCACACACACACACATCTACACACACCACACATCAACACACACACACACATCTACACACACCACACATCTACACACACCACACATCTACAACTGTATCAACACACACACACATCTACACACAGCACACAACACACATCTACAACTGTATCAACACACACACACGTCAACACACACACACATCTACAACAACACACATCAACACACACACACCACACATTTCTACAGTATCACACACACACACACACACTCGAACTAACTACCTCCTCAGTTCACCTGTCCACAACTGCAACAGACCATCAAACATGCATTATGGTAATCACACGTATCAATAATGTTCATGAGGTCTATGGACAAGTCAAAAACAAGAACGTAGTGTGTAGCTCCTCGTGTTTGCTACTTTTTTGGAGTTCCTGGGTTTTGTTTTTTGTTTGCAATACCAAATCCCATTTAATGCCCAAGAGCACGACTGTGAAACAAGAGCAACCGGTTGGAGATGCACTACCTGATTTCGTGACTATAAAAGTCATGTGTCAAAAGAAATTTAATGATAAACTCCCCACTCATAATTCGTCTCTTTCATGAACCTCTATCTCACTATCTCACTCTATCTCACACAAACCAGGAAGTATGTACACCCCAATGAATATATCTGGAATGTGTGATTGGTGTTTGGTGGTGGTCAGAGATGCAGACTGGCAGCCACGCCTCTGTCAACCAGTAAGATTATTCGATGCAAAGCCATATTGTTGATTTTTACAGAACACTGTGATGTAAAATTTCATTAGTATGACTGTGTTCGATTTCCTCAGAACCTACCATTAAAATCTAAAGTTCTATATTATGTCAAAAATGAATCAACACTGCTGCTTGCAACAAGTTAAGGCATTTGTATAAGTAGGCCAGGTCTTACATTGGAAAGAACTGGGATGGCAGCAGGGAGCACACAGTGGACAATGAAGCCCAATCCCACGACCTTGCTGCTGTAACAAAGTAGGGCTCCCCACTCCACCATTACTACCAATCATTTTATACTTCATTTCCTGTTGATATACACAATCTCACTATTCTGTTCCACAATATGCCAATGCTAGAGTTTACCATCAGCAGAGATGGAGAGTAGCCAATAAATTTTGTAGTACCGTTAATTCAAAATAAAATGACTCAGGTAAAAATAAAATGTAATCATCTACATTATTATTCAAGTAAAAAAGTACAGGTTAAAAAACTAAAGAAAAGAAAACTTTTTTTTAGAAAATGAAGGCACACAGAATAAAATTTCCATGCCATCTCACATTTTCACAACATAAAGCTTTTCTTATTTAACATGGACAGCAAAACAAAGGTGGGTAAAAGTACACTTACGCTTTCTAGATTTTCAAAAATTACTTCAAAATATGATTACTCAAGTAAAAGTAAAAAGTATGGTGCAGTAAAGCTACTCTTAGAAGTACAATGTATTCAAAAAGTTACTCAAGTCAATGTAACTGATTACTGCTCTCCTCAGTCCTGGGTATGACGCTAATTAATTCACTCTACCATGGATCAGCACCAATCCCAGATGTCAGCCATTTTATCAACAGAATCTGGATGTGTACCTAAAGCAGGCACGTAGAGCAGTAAACAGTTCTGGGACAGTGGAAGCAGTCTTGATAATACACCAGTGACATGTTTGTACTCCCACAATGCATTGCAGATGAACAAATAAACACGCAATGGTCGAGTTGGTGGGAGTTCGGAATAATGAATGAGCTGTCATCCATTTGTAGGGATCTGTGTATCAAAGCCTACTGTGAAAGGCTGATGGGAGATGGTGGATCAGGGAAAGCTATACATAGAAGTAGAGGGTCAGTGGGTAAGCGTTCACCCTGAAACCAGAGGGTTGTCGGTTCAAATCCCCAGCCTTGTTGCTGTGTTCCTGGGCAAGACATTTAACTCGCATTGCCTATGGATGAATGTGATTGTGTAGGCTCAGACTGACAGCAACGCCTCTGTCAGTGTGCCCCAGGGCAGCTGTGGCTTCACAATTTGCTTACCACTACCAATGTGACTGTAGAGTGATTGAATAATGCAATTGTAAAGCATCTTTGGGTGTCAGGAAAAGCTTAATGTACTGTAAGTGGTATGCATCATTATTGTTATTTAACACAGGGAGAACATGCAAATCTAGAACCTTCTTGGTATGAAGCAACAATCTGTGCTACCAAACAAGTAGTCAGTGAAAGAAATTTCAACATCTTACACCACATTAAAACAGGAATCATGAAGTTTCTGTAGTCTGTTACGATATATTAAAAATAACCAATTAAGGCTCTCTTTCCTAATCTCAGAAAAAGGGCTTGTGAAACTGTAGTTTGCACATTAGTTAGCTTTCCTTAGCAACAATAAGCTATTTTCAGAAACAGGGTTGAAATGAATCAAATTGGAATGGATGTACAGTATAAAATATGTCAATGGAGTCTCTATTTCACCTGTCTCTGCTTGTTCTTCTGCCAGTTCATTTTATTTTATTTTTAAACCGGAAATTAGTTTAGAATTTGGCTGTGCAACTGTTAAAAGCCAGTCTTTGAGTCAATTAAGTGATTAGTCTGCATCATTAAAGGAAAAATATTGAGAGAAGTCAAAATAGCCTCCACTTTCTCCATATGATCCCAGCAGAAGAGAACTCATGTATGGAGCTATAGAAGTTAATAAACAGAAGAAAGGGTCAGACTAGAGAGGACCCCCAGACTTCCTCCAGGCACTCTGTATATTATTGGAAATCTATAGTTACAGTAAAGAAATGGTATAGTTTGAAAAGTGAACCAAGTATTTGAAAAACCCGCCTTTCAATTAAACTGAATGGTCTAAAACTGCTTTGGGCTTTTTGTAATGTTTGATTTGGTTGTTTTGTCTGATTGATTCCAAAATTGCCAACATAGCCATACACTAATGCTGTGACTATCAAAATGTGTGTCTTCTGTCTTTGCCTAAAAACTGTGCGTGAAAGATTGGCTGTGAAAGCACCAAAAAGAGTTGCACTATTAATTTTGTTGTACATTTTACTTGTGAAATTACAATAAATCTAATCTTTTATATTCTATTCCAAAATTAAACTTTTCTGCAGCATTCATAGCATACAATTTAAAACTATTATTATTATTAACTCCACAGACACACACTGGTGACTGGTTACCTCTATAGCCACAGCTGCCCTAGAGCAGACTGACAAAGACACTGCACCAACGGCCTCTCCTATACCACCAAGTACATCCCAACTTGTACGAACCCATTTACACAGAGGCAAGGAGAGTGTCTTGCCCAAGAGCACTACAGCAGAATGAACTGTCCCAATGTTCTAGTTTGTGGACAAAGCCTTGGGAAGTGTCTGGGGAGAGGGAAGTCTGGGTATCTCTGCTAAGACTACTGCCTCCGCGACCCGGCCCCGGATGAGCGGTAGAAGATGACTGAATGAATGAATGACTGATAGTGAGGCTGGCAAAGATAAAAGATTTAAACATACACTTGATTTTGTTTAGACCACTGGTGACTAAAGTCTATTCCAGATCCTATGGGCCTTAGGCAGAACACTGAACCAGTTGTCTTCCAAAGTTGCTGACATATCATAGCTTTAATAGAAAGTGTTTATTGAGAGATACACCAGCCTTTCAGAGTCCCATATCATCATTAAAGCTGCAATATAGCTTTGATCTAAGCTGCAGAGCGAGGGAAGGAACTGTTTAACCAATCACACGCTTTCATAAGGCAGGAGCACTCTGATTGGTCAATACATTCTTTATCTATTCAGAATCAGGAATAACCTAGGGAGCTACTGTTTTTACAGTTTATTCACAGTATTTTGATTTTTTATTTGAAAGAATTAAAGACCAACTCCAGATCGCTGCTGTTGTTCTCTAACCTCCTGGCTTGTGTACATACTTCCTGGTTTGTGTGAGACTGTGATAGAGAGTCACAAAGTAGAGAAATTAGGAAAGAGGAGTGTATCATTCAAACTCTTTTTAGACCCATCACTTTTACAGTCAGGTAGTGCAGCTTTAAACAAGCCTCATCATGACAGTAGTGTTTTGGCCCAGTCCTCTGATGCTCCTCAAGGGTAATCCCAGATTTCCTTTAGTGTGGCCTCCAGATTAGCTCCAGATTAGCCTCCGCGCTAATAGCTTCTTCTCAAATGATCGCTTTGCTTCACCACTTCAGAAGGAGGCAGCGGGCGTGTAATTCACTTATCTGAGCACGCTCCACAGATCGTCCTGTCTGTGTTAATCCTAACCTTTCTCTCTCTTCTATGGGGCGATCCTGTCCCGAACTACACCGGGCCCAGGAATGTTCACCTCTGGCCCAGCTGTGGCCCGGCGTGAACTACATTACCCACAATCCTTTACCCTCAATGAAGCTAATGCCACCTGAGGATATCTGGATAGAGCACATTTACACACAAGGAAGGTTTTTCATCTTAAATGCAAAATGTATATATATATTTTTTACTGCTTTGGCCTAATCACTGCTCTGTGTGGGTTGTTCTCTGCAAATGTGATGTTTTAGTCTTTATACTACAGTTAGTGATTATTCGATTACTAAATTAATCCCCACCCAGTGCATACTGTTGTTGTGTCCCTGGGCAAGACACTTAACCCGCATTGCCTATGAATGATTGTGGCCGTGTGATTGGTGTTTGGTGGTGGTCGGAGGGGCCGTAGGCTCAAACTGGCAGACACGCCTCTGTCAGTTAATGCCAGGGCAGCTATGGCTACACAAGTACCTTTCCAAAAAATAGCCTTTCAATTATGGCCTGGATTTGGTCTATGAAAATCTTTGATCAAGCCTTAGAGAGAGAAACAAGTTTTTACAGAATAGAGAGAGCTGAAAGAAATAGAAAGATGCTAAACCAATGCCTTTGTGGTTGAATTTGTATTTTTATGATAAAGTCTATATTATTTAAATATTATTTGCATTCTCTCTCTGTATTGAGACAGTGCTAATCTTTGAAACAGTGGTGGAAGAGGAAGAGAAGAACAAATTTGCCAAAACCTATGCTTGAAGTTAGCATCTTTGCCCAGACGAACTATGGCCAATCTGAGTGGAGTCTGCATGTTCACCCCATTTTACCAGAAGTTCTCTCCACTCTTCAGTCAATCAAATGCTCTGTATCCCCCTGTGACTGGCCAATGTCCACAGTAAACCACACTATGGTAACAACCCTACAACTCCTACAAGAACTGTCTGAAAATAAAAATCCATGTTGCAGACAATGTTGGGAAAAAATATGAAGAAATCCATAAAACATTTTAATTGGAATAACAGTGTCCAATCAGGAGTGAGACCTTGACTTTGGGGCATTGTGTGGCTGTGAGAGGTCTGTGGTATTTTGGATTGTCCCAAGTGTTCCAGGAGAGGGGTGGGGGGGTGTTATCCTGCTCTGACCCGGGCTGGGAACACTACATCCCAGTCATATCTCCACCATAACCCCCCCTCCACCCCCAAAATAAGCCGAGCTGGGGGATCACACTGTTCCTGGGCTAAAACACCTCTGCCCACAATGTTTGGACTCTACCTCAGAACTGACGAGAGAAAGAGTAGCACCAACTGCAGGGCAGAAATTTGAATGATGCATGTTCCCCCTTAGCACAATTCTAATGTTTTTAAATGTGATATATAACTAATTTAGTCAAGTGTGTTTTATATGTGATTGTTTGTATAATGTTTTTTTAAAGCCTAGGGATGGGCATCGTTAAAGCCTCACTAGGGATGGGCATTGCAAGTTAGTTTTGGCCATAGGTGCTACAGTATGAACATGTTGAACACGTATGAACCCATTATATTACATTAGTCCTATTTTACATTGTCCTTAACTACATTGTATCTACTGCCTACTCAATAACTGTGTAACAAATAACATGTAACTACATTGTACCTAGCCCTAACCTTTATGCGTATACAAGGTAGTTACATGTTATTCCAGTTTGTTACACAGTGTATTGCATTTCACAGTGTATTTAATAAGGTAGATACAATGTAGTTTCAATAGCCCTTCTCTCTCCTCCTCCCTGCCCATAGCTGTGGTCTAGACCCTAGCGTTATGACATAATGCTTCAGATTGTTGAATGGAAGCCTGCTCCCTTGGGTGACGTGGTGACGGTGATGGGTGTCATACAAGGTTGTGTTGACTGTGTGTTCTGGCAGAGAGCTACAACAGTAACACTGACACAAGTACATACAACAGGACTGAGACATGGACTTAGATAAAACTGTTGGAGTAAACTTAAAATATCTAAATGTTCCCACTTTCCGAACGGAACAGAACAATGACTTTCTAACTCAGATGTTCCCAAGGATCACATGAATGAGAGAAGCAAAAAAGAAAAAAGCATTGTTTAAAGAATGCAGTCGGCTCTCCTTAGACCCTTTCTTTCTTTATGTCACATCCTAGAAAGCGTCCTCAGGAAATTAAACTGACTTTAATGTATTTTTAAATGGAGAAACTTCTCTGTTAGAAATGCATTCCGGTTTTTATGAAATTGTTAATGACAAATATAACACAATCCCTCTAGATCCATGGAGTCCCATCCTCCAGTATTATATTCAAGTCCGGCTCCCCACAAGGATGTGTCCTAAGTCCACTCTTGTTCACATTGCTCACATATGATCGATACCCAGGAAATCAGGTTCATTTCATTCATGGCAGTGTTTCCAAAAGCCCTTTTTTTAGCCAAATAGTGTTATCATCAGTTTGTAAAGAATCATTTGTGAATTATCATCTGTAGATTAACCAGATTAAATTCAATGGAGTCCAATAGCTCCATATAAACCTTCACACTGTCTGTTTACTTGCCTCCAGATATCTCTCTCTCTCTTATATAAAAACACAGGGCTGATTGTAGACCATGATGCTTTGGGCTGATGCCAGGGTGGTCTCGGGAGCAGGGACAAAAATAGCGGGAAAACCCCAGTCTGAGGGGGCGGGGCCTACCACAGCTGTAGTAGAGAGCCTGGGCGAGCGAGTGACAGAGGACAGAGGGGGGGAGAGAGAGGCAGAACTATGGAACATATTTGTTTGTGTCTGTTTGTGGAGCAGCATATGGGAAACAAAGCGAGACTATGTTCACGAGAGTCCTGAGGGAGAGGAGGAGGAGGAGGAGGAGGAGGAAGAGGAGGAGGGGGAGGAGGAGGAGGAGGAAGAGGAGGAAGAGGAGGAGGAGGGAGAGGAGGATGAAGAGGAGGAAGAGGAGGAGGAGGGCATCACAGACACAACAACAGGGAGTGGTACAACAGGGTCAAGAGAGCACTGAAGTATCACAGTTTTCAGGGCTTGATATTAGCAATAGTCATATGCAGGTAGACAGGTTAGTAACACACTCACTCTCAGTAGCCAGAACTCTACTGCATACATACAGTACAGAGTATGTGCATTTAACCAGGTCATTCATGTTTGTCCATGATATGAAAAGTAATTATTTAACATTTAACCATAAAGAATTTGACAAGCAACAATGTAAAATTGTATTGAAATCTATACCTATATACAGTACAATTATTTCAGCTGACCATTCACCACACATAACATGTGAATTGTGGCTTAGTAAAAATCTCAAGTGGTTAAATCTTTTATAATAATGGATTCGATTTATATATTTTGCACTTTACAGTGTCAAAGGGTTTTGACACAACCATTTACATTTTTGAGTCCATTGTTCATTCACTCCAGAGTCACACCGGTGGCGGTAAACTATAATCTACTTACTGAAGACACATCTGCCCTGGGGCACACTGTGTGGCTGCCAGTTTGCGCGTATGGCCCCTCCGACCACCAATCACACAATCACATTCATTCATGGGCAAAGTGCGTTAAATGTCTTGCCGAGGGACATGACAGTAAACTGTCGGGCAGGGACTCAAACTGACTACAGGGGTTACAGGGCAAGCGCCTACCCACTGTGCCAGTCCCGCCTTTTTTGAAGAATACTAGACACTTTGGCCACTGACAGAAAACGTTTATGCCAAGATTTGATTTTTTATTTTAGGAAAACTGTGTAGACTATCACTTTAAAGGACATTTTGGATAGAGTTTATAATGCAGGCCTCTTGTGTGAGTGATGTACACATAAGTATCACAGGCTAAAGGCTAATGCTGTAAGTCAGTGTAGTGTAGTAATAAGTGAGAGGACATTAGCATGACTCAGGCCTCAGACATGTCCACAATCTGACCTTGTTGTCCCTCTTGGTCATCTGTAGTGTTTGGATGACATCATAGGTTTATTTTCTCAGAGTAAGAGTGTCCCCGGAGAGACACATAATCCAGTCTCACAATCTCAAAGACTTAATGGAGCCCAGTGTTTTTACATGAACATTAATGATTCTTAACACCATTTACATACTGTAGGAAAACAAAACAGGAGCAGTGAATTATATGTAATGGGAGTTGAATGGGAACATGTTTATGAAGCGCATATGATATTTATTGGGAATATTTATAAATTGACTGAATTAACGTACTTTGTTTTGTCATGATTTTAGTTATAATAATAATGTATGAGTTTTATTTCTCTGGACAATCAAAGATGCTGTACATTTAGGGTGGAAGTGGTGCAAGTGTTCACCATGCAACCAGGGGGTTGATGGTTCCCACACTGTTGTTGTGTCCCTCGGCAAGACACTTATATTGCCCATGAATGAATGTAGTTGTGTGATTGGCGTTGGATGGAGGTCGAAGAGGCCATTGTTGTACAGTGGCAGTTACATCTCTGTCAGTGTGCCCCAGGGCAGGTGTGGCTACACAAGTAGTTTAGAACCACCAGTTCGAACTTTTTTATACAAATCCATATTGTTAATTTAAACCAACACAACACTATGATGTAAAATTTACATAGCACGGTTGTGTTAGATTTACTCAAAACCTCCTATTAAAATCTAAAATTCTATATTGTGTCAAACTTAATTAACACAGCTGCATGCAAAAGGTTGACAACATTTTTATGTAAATCCAACTATTCATTACTTAGAGTCTAGCCTATATAGTTCAGCCCATACCATATCTGTTTAAGTTACAAAAACACTGGATAAGATTGACATTTGAAGACTGTTGATTTTGAAGTATGTCTCATAGAGTCAGAGGTGGTGGTCCATGTCACATCCATCTATGTGTGTATGTCTTCTCAGGCCCTAAACCAAACACACCTGCTGCATTCTGAATCATGGGTTTAATATAAGCTCCTTCCCACAGTCTGAAGAAACATATGGGACACAATCATAAGTGCAACAATAAAAAGAGAACTCAGACATGACAGACACACGGGAAACGAACCATCACATCTTCAGTGTATTTTAGTCTGTGGTTATAGACTGTAACATTTGTGAATTTAATCATACTTAAAACTTTATAGGAAAGTTGGGCAGCAGTGGTGGAGTAAGTAGCCAGACTCTCAACCTGTACCAGTTTTGAGTGTGGTGAATCACTAGCATCAATTGATTTCTCAGGCAACGAACAGCCTACATTGTGCTGAAGAAAACACATACAGTAAAGGTACCAACAGAATGAAACAGAGCAAGATGAACGGGAGAGTTAAACCAGCAAAGAAGAGATGAATTAATATGTCTTTTTTGCCATAAATATTTTTGACAGAATAAAACAACTCTCGTTACTCCCCTGGGCCATCAGAACACATTATCTATTTTAGAATTGTCTGTCAATGGGAGGGTCACCAGACACCCAATACATCTGGCATGCTGGCTGGAAGTGGGTGTCGCTGGGCAAGACACTTATTCCCTATGAATTAATATGGTGGTGTGATTGGTGTTTGATGGTGTTCAGAGAGATTGTGGGCGCAGAATGGCAGCCAAAAATTACCAATTGTAAAGCATCTTTGATTGTCAAAGGAAGTGCCATATAAAACCATTGCACTGACTTAACATATACTAGGTAAAACTAGGTTACTTTGTTAACTCAAAAACTTGTTAGTCTTACTAGAGGGTTGTTGAATTACTAGATTAATTGTATTTACTTGCAAATATTTATTGTACTGAGCACTGCGGAGAGGAAAAGATTTTGGAGTAACTTGGGATTCTAATTTAACGTTGTGTAACACTGTTTTAAGGTAACTTGTTTCTTATAGCATTTCTTCGAGGTTAGTCCAGTCTGGCATCCATCACTCTGGTTTTGACTACTGTAGACGTGTGCATATAGATTGTGTGTATAAAGTACAGTACAGTACAGATGTGTGGATAGAATCTGTGGGAAACACAAAGAGAGGCAGCCCCAGTCACAAACACAGCCCTTCAGCCTGCCATAATGATGAGAATCGGTCCACTTTTTAAAAATATGCATTTGAACACAACTTGAGTTCAGAGTTCCTATTTTCGAACCAAAGTGTAGTTGATCAAACTCTGCTACACTGAGCTGTCTGCTGTTTCAGTGAAGCTGCACTATAGACAATATCGAGTTTATCAAGGACCTGCTTTTTTTTTTGTGTGTTTTAAGGATGCACCGATACCCTGGACACCTACACTGGACTGGATATCTGTGCCAGTCCCTTTAGCTGGATCGGTAAATGTAGTCAATGCTGGATCTGATATTATTTATTATACTCTTGCTTAATTATGAGCTATGATGACTATCAATTTAGCAACTTAAATTGTATTACACCATGACTCACATGCGTTCTCTGAGTGCTTTCTAGTTAATTTTGCTTTAGGTTTTAAAGTCTGCCTAAAAAACACCTTTCAGGGTTTCCACAATATTTGTATTGACTCCACACTCCACTCCACAGCTCTCAGAGACCTCCTCCTCCTCCTCTTCCTCCCCCTCTTCAGCAGCACATACAGTCTTCATGTGAGTAATATTAGCCTCACACAGATGATTTTGTGATGTAGAGACTTGTGTTTTTCATGCAGCGTGCTCTTTCGAAGCAGCAGACACATTAGCATGGTTCCCAGAGCAGTGCCAGTGCTGGGCCTTATTTTAGAGGCCCATGGGAAAGCTATTCTGGAGCGGATCCGGTTCAGCCCAAAAACAGCAGCAGAGCGGGGCTGAGGCAGGTGCACTTACAACACTGGAAATAACTCATAAACTGCACAATTAAAGAGGCAGATTTTTACTTTGTATTTGAGCAAAAATAATTACACAGTCCATAATACAGTAAAATGGTTTTGTTCTTATGTCAGTCATTTAAAAAAAACATGGTTGAATTGAGAACTCCCGCAGTTTCAGTCAAATAGCAGTTGTGTCTTGTCCATGTAAATTAGAAGTACAGTACAATATATATTGCAGGAAAACTGACTTTTCCTACTTTGTTTGAGCTGCCTTGGTGGAGGTCTTTGCTCTCCTAGTTCCTTGAAGTGTACATATATGTTCTCTACTCAGCAGGGAGCCAGTGTCAGGAGGGGTGAATGTGGGACAGGTCTGTGTCTGTCTGACAGAGAAACAGCACAAGCAGTAGAAGATGATATTCTTCAAAAAAATCCTACATCCAGATTGTAATCCCAATCAGTCCAAAAAACAATCTGGTCCACGTTTTCCTTGTATCACTCCTGACCTTCCCTGAAAGTTTCATCCAAATCCGGGCTGGAGTTTTTGAGTAAAGTTGCTAACCGACACACACGCACACGCACACACGCCAATGGACCCAATCACATCACTTCCAGGCGGAGGGAATGAGATTTTGAGACCCTCTGTGGGTTGTGTTATAACTTAATAGGTATTATGTGACTGTGGAGTGAATCAATAATTGTAAAGCACTTTGGATATCTAGAAAGGCTTTTCATAATTATAAACTATTATTTAAAGTAGTAGTGCCATTTTTGTTTGTGTTAGCATGTGAGTGTACAGAAATCTGGCTGCTTCACTGCTTCTGCCATGTGCTTCCATTTTATCCTCAAATCTAAATAGAGTTATTATGAATCACTG
This sequence comes from Hypseleotris bucephala, assembly GCA_036025885.1. NCBI lineage: Eukaryota > Metazoa > Chordata > Actinopteri > Gobiiformes > Eleotridae > Hypseleotris > Hypseleotris bucephala. The sequence continues at coordinate 12,813 of JAVQKG010176159.1, forward strand.
TTTTTGAAGATTTTCAGATATTAAAGTTTACAGAGTCTAATGAGCGTGTATTTATCACCCATAAAGAGGAGATCTGCCACAGGGCTGGGCAGACTGCTGCTAAATATGGCTAAACCTCCCCCTTTCCTATACAGTACAAACACTTATCAGCAATCAACTTCAGTATGGACCTAAACATGGTTCTTTACATTTAATGAAATAACAGTCTGACATCCATGTGAAGATCTACATGTACAAAGTGGAGGGTGAAGAAATATTGTGGCTCATTTTATGCCAGTCCCAAGAAAAAATATATAGACTCAACAACAATATTGCCTGAAAACCAAGTATTTATATAATGGTATGT
>JAVQKG010176219.1:0-11178 GCA_036025885.1 Hypseleotris bucephala
TCCTGTTCTAAGATGTAAAGTAGATTGTCATAGACACTATGGGAGGGACCAAAGTAATATAATAATTCCACTTTCTTTACAACCTAGAACACTACATTTTAAGAAACTTACAGACCATAGCTTTAAAGCAAAACCAAGTAACTTTTTGCTCCAGAGCTCCCCCATACAGATCTCTGTAGAAAATACACAGTGCAGCTCCCTGCATTCCTACTCCGGAGTTATGTGCACTTTATATAAAAAAAGACCAGTGACCACATTCCATAAAGAAATGTGCAGAGGTGAATAATGTCATACTTTATGTTATAAAAATATAAATCCCCAATTAAATAAGCCAGGTTTGTAGTTTTTGACCTCTTGTTATAAATGAGTTAGATTTTTACAAGTTCGATAAAAACACAAGATCTGAATCCTTCTTTTTCACAGATTTTTTTTCTTTGTTGTTGTTCTGTAAAAGCCTGTCCGACGCTGACTGTGTGAGCGCTGGCTCTGACTGACTCTTTCTTTGCCTTTTAACTTCGGACAAAATATTTCTCTGTATTTTTGCTGGTTTTGTTGCGAGTGACATCAAAAAGATGTTCATACAGCTAACCGGGGGGACTGTTCTGGGAGAGACTGTATGTGTGTGACTGTATGTGATCTGTAAAGTCACGTCTTTTCTTATGTGAAGAGCCACTGGTGTGGAGGGACTAGTGTTGCAACTGCTGTTTATCAGTCCAGAGACAGAATGACACTATTGTAGGAACAATTTTATTAAGGTAAAAATGTTAATTATTTCCACTTTAATTATAGTTCTGGCCAAACTGCAAACAAAGTAACCATGGCTTTTCCCTCTTATTTTTTCGTTGTTGCCAAATATTAAAGCATTTAGAAAAGCCTTTGTGAGGAGGATTAAGGAGACGCCAGACGTGCATTTCCATGTTTTTATCCTGTCTGGGATTTAGACAGGCAGCAGCACCAGTCAGAGTTGAATTTATTAGAAATTAAACATGAACCAAATATTAGTCTTTTCAACAAGTTATCACTGTCTTTAAACAGTCTGTGGCCCTGTTTTGGCACTACAAACACAAAGTCATCTGGGACTTACTGCTACCTGTTGCTTAGGAAACAGTAACAGTTCTAGTACAATCTTTGTCATGACATGTTTCTTTTATCAAAACGCAAAGAAAAGTTTACCACATTGACAGTGGCCAGTGGTATGGTAAGTGAACTTTGAAATTTGAGTTATGCTCTGCTTGAGGGGTTAAATTTGTGTGACCCACTCAGGGCCATGGTTAGGGTTATATATTGGTCACTGTGTCTGGTTAAGGTTAGGGGTAGAATATTAACTCGTTAAAGTTAGTCCTGGAACATCAGCAACACGGTGACATCAGATCAACCGTGACCCACTAGTCTTGATTTAGACCTACTACGGACTGGATTTAGACCTGGTTAAGTCCAGGTTTATTTGGTTTAAACCTGTAATGGTACTTTGAAAGAAAATAATAGGGGTTTGAGAACTACTAAAATATAGCACACATCACTATCTTATCCTATAAAAACTCACCCAATAAAGATCATCTCTGTTACAAATAGAGCATCATGTAAACAGTGACATCTTACACAGTTAATTACAGACATGCTTGCAATAAAAAACAATCTCATTCCTTCCAGCGAGAGCTTGATGACTAAGGTTAGCGGGTCAGACCAAATTGTAGGCCAGGTGTCCTGCCGACTTATGTCCAGTTATAAATGGATGTGACAGTGGAGGCTGGCCACAGAGCTGCAGTGATTGGCTGGACAGATGCAGCCTTTCCTTCCACCTGAACACACTACATCAGGCCCCAGGCAGGTGTCAGGGCGTCCCGCACATGATTAGTGAGGCGCCGACGGAGAGCACACACAAATAGGGCTGGCTCACACTGTCAAAGTAGATTCTGTTTTTTGGCTGGCCTGGACTTTCATTTAATGCATATTTTCTATGAAATAAATATCACTTTTTTGTGTCAATTTGTCAGACGTAAGAACAAAAACAAAGGAACAATCTTTTACACAAATCAGACTAGAATTATAAGGTTGATGACAACATACACATTTGTCAGTACTGTTTCTTATTTACATTACCGTACAGTGCATCTATTGAATCTGACACGCAGCATTAACAAATTAACATTAAGTGGATAGTCATCTCTGAAACAGCAGGAACAGATATAATTAATGGCCTTGAATCTCTTCACTGCTTCAACATCCGGCTCTATCTTTGTGCATGTTTCTAGCACCTGCAGTCACTGACACTTTTGTTTTAATTGAGTAAAAACTGTCTAATCTGCGTTTTAATAAGAATGGCCAAGACCTTATGACCTCGTCTAGACTTATATGTTAAGTATTTTAACAAATGAGATTATTCAGCGTGTGTCAGCAGGCTTTGGGTCAATGAAATGTCCACATTGAAATAAAGTGGGTCCTATTGGCTTGGCTGGTAATGGAAATTATATTGGAAAGTGTCTTGAGAGCACTAGGAGCCACAGCTGCCACCTTGATTAACTGTCCATGGTAAGAGAGGACATGCAGATGATGTTCAGTGAATTGGCAAAACTGCACCTAAAGTCACAAATGCATTGACACTGACCACTTGCAACATCAGCACAGTCCACGCCACACAAACCCAGTGCGACTAACTCACTTTTAGAGAAAACTTTGTAATAAAAGGATCATTAACAGTCATCATGAGTTAATGACCTTCTCTGTGTATGTCTATGTCCCTGTAATTACTGGCACAAAACACAAAAGATACAAAAAGGACAAAGATGAGAAATTAGGCTGCAGAACTTCTGCCAGGGCTATGAGCAAAATGCACAAATGAATGAAAGTAAACTATTCCAAATGTGCATAAATAAGGACTTTAACTTTTAGCATTTAGAGTCAAAATATTTTACTGTTGTGCCTTTATAAAATAGACAAAATTGGGTCCATTCAAAAATAATTATGTTTTTATGTGTTATTTGAGTGATGAGGAATCTTACATCTGTGCTGTGCAATCAAAGTTATTTTACTCAAATTACAATGGAATATTACAATGACAAGAAGAATCTTTGCATTTTAGACACTTTGTAACAACTAATAATTATGCCAAAATTACTCCCAGTATGTTTTTGTCATAATACATAATACAAATTGCCTTAATAAGGTCATTATAAAGTAGGGCTGCAGAGTAGAATATAAGGTTTTACTATTGTTGTTTTTTACTGTCAGCTGCATCTGTGACTTAGGCTTAATAATGAGAGTCTCTCTGCTGCTCTACACATTGGGGATTGATCCCAGAGCAAGAGCAGCTACAGACGAGGAATCTTCACACAGCAAAGAGAATACATACATCAATGCACCGTCACTAATCACGACCATCACGGGATGTCGATTTCTTTTTCATGTTTAAAAAATTAATTGTTGCTTTTGTCGCGTTCCCCTCTGATTTATCATCCTAATTAATTTATAGCATTAATAAATCAGAGGCCTCTCTAATCTGTAACAAGGTTTCTATTTATAATTAGACCCTGGAAGAGGAAAGATTAAGGTATGATGACTGAGCTTGCTTTACCTGGATGAGAGACAAACATTCCCTATGCTGTTCAAACCAGTGCAACACTATGGAAATGAGCACCATTCGGAACGACTTTCTACTCAAGTCATCCTTCGACAAAGTTAAACAAAAGCTAAGAAATACTTCACAAAACTGCTTCCTACTACTCAGGCATTTTCCATTTCGAAATGCATTAATTGCGTACATTTCAGGCCCCAGAGGCAAAGACAACAGAGATTGTAAATTTGAATTTTTTGTCCTGGCAGCACACCAACCCACATTATGAAGAAATCCACCAGTCGGATAAACAACAACAGTGTGACTAAAAACCACAAAAAAAACAAAACAAACAAAGTTGCTATTTAGAGGTTTTTGGGGAGGGATTAGGAAACACCCATTAATGTTTGAGCCCTTTTTCTGTTGTTGCAAAAATGACTTGTGCTTTGCGTCGCAGGCAGTGAATAGCAGGATTATCAAGGATTGGCAGCATCTCAAATATCAACTGTTTTATTGTGGTGGTCTATGGCGACTTAACCCTTTATTTGGTTAATATGTAGACTGGTATTAAGAACACCTCTTGTTTTTGAATGGTGCCCCAAGGAAGACTTAGTTACACCATAATAAGTAATTATAAGTTATGTATCCAAAGACAGTGATAAATATTGCTAGCTTACCTTCACAAGAAAGTGGGCTAATCTACCCATAACCATGATGCTATATATTTACTCCATCATTTGAAATCATTTGATGTATGAGAATCACCAGACTCACTCAAAGCTGGTACAGCAGAGAGTGTGACTTGCCAGGCTAAGGAAATCTCAGCCTTATTCATCAAAAAAGAAATGAATAGGCAGAAATCATATAGAGCAGGGAGAGTGGCTTTCTGAATGTTGGTAAAACTTGATTGCGACTGTCTATAATTTTGTTACAAGCTCAAAACTGACAACATCTGTAATCACATATGATGACATTATCCATTGTTGCGATGCAATTAGGCAGGCATTAAATTCAAATTGCTGCCAATAAAATACCTTTTGTTTACACAATATAGACGTGAGGTTGTGATACTGATTTAGCTCAGCAATTCAAAATGGCACACTTTTCTAATTATGCAGCTGCCAGTGGTTTTCTGCTGTAGACCAAGGCATAGCTAATAACGCCAGAAATTACTTTGCGAATGCTCTTAAGCCAAAAATATTTAAAGGATTATTTGGCAATGCATGCAGCCAAAGTAATAACTGTAATATCAGTGAAGCAAAGTGATTAGAAGTCATCAAGTATGAGGACAAATCCATTATGAGCTTGACCTTGAGGCGTTACGCAACACAATGTACCTGAAGTGAGTCATCTGCAAAAATCGGTCTTAAAAAATGGTGTCCTTTATTACCACTCTCCATGTTATAGATACTCCATTAGATTTGCATGTGACCTTAGTCCTCAACGCTCAAGTTCAGCAGCATTTGTGAGAGTAGCGGGGGAGAGTAGAGCAGTGTTTTATTTGCGGAAGTCTTGTCAATAGAAGGGCCTCGGGACTTTCTCCTATTCACATCATTCATAGAAGATGGAAGTGGCTTAGGTGGTATATACAGCACCAGTCAGGAGGTTGGTGTTTTGATACCCACTCCTGCCAGTTCATAGTGCTACAGTATGCCTGGGCTAGACACTTCAGTTAATTGTGTATGAGTGTTTTAGTGGGATTGTGGTAATGGCTTTGGGTGTGGTATCACTGCTACATCTCAGTCTGTCTTGGGGGAGCTGTGGCTATCTAGGTACCGTCAGTGTATAGGCATCACCAGGTGTTATAAAAACAGACTTTATACGTATAGGGGAGTGGCATGAACAGAGCCAATGTGACCCAAGGAAGATCCATTGTTAAATTGCAGTTGCTTGGAGTAAGTGTGCGGGCCTTGTCTTGATTTTTCTAATTTCTGAGTAACTTACTATACCACCAGTGTGTGAATTATGAGTGCACAAAATAGTAAAGCAATGTCTATAAAAACTCTTTAACTAAAAATACCTAGTAATATTTCCTTTTTCTTTGTTAAATCAAGCAGATGTGGGTCATTGGTGACATAAAAGCTATATATTTTATCAACAACGTGCACTACTTCAGTCTACAATATTTCTTTCCTTTCATGCAGAATTTGGAAGCCAATATTCAGCCCAGGCACCCTCTAATTATAATCTGACAATTGGGTCCAGGACAATAAGCTTCTCCCACTAAAATTATGGACTGTCATCTCAACAAGATTATAAATTTCTGCTCAAAATTCAATTACCCAAGTGTGTGTTACTCTGTGGAGTGAATTTACTGTCCGAATCGTAGCCACAATGTCCCAATAATTCAGTTGCGAGGAAGAAAGAAATACAGCTAACAATGAGAAGAAGTGAAATGTTTCGCCTGCACTGGGATGTCAGCCTTTTGTGGGAGTACACAAAGCATCCAGTGTGAACAGTTGTTGGCCCGTTCTGTGGTAAACAAGAAGAAATGTAATGTTTGATTCCTCTTCCTCTTGTCTCCCTCAGTGAAGCATTTGAATAGCTGACCCATGCATCACCAGGGCCACCTCGGCATGCTCATCTGGAAATAAATGCTACAGGCTGCTCACATCTTTTTGGGTAGGAGGGATTCTGTTTATAGAAAATCACTGCAGTTCATAAAAAAAACTGAGTACATGTTTTAGGTTTTTTTTTTTATTTACCCCTCAGCACCCACGTTTTCCACTTGATTTACAAACAGTAAAAATGCCACTGTGATCTAGATGGCACATGAAAAGGCAATTGTATGTGCTTATATTGGTCCCTTGCGCCTGTAGTCAATATCCTTGGCCACCTTGCAATGGTGTAGAGTCGTTAAAAAAAGCTACTGGATCCAGATGGTGATTCTTTTCCATAAGAATATTTAACTTATTTCTTTCTTCTTCTTCCCTAATACTCAACGGACAAAAAATATTCTGAAACATTATGTGACCAGTATTGCCCTAGTAGTACATTGAACATCTGTAAAAAGCTGCTCGCATTGTTTGGCTCTTTCTTTCCTCTTTGAAATTCTCAGTCTCTGTGCTTCATGAAAATAACATTTGAGTACTTCTTTTGAAATGTACCTTTCAACACTGCAATTTATTTTAACAGTATTAGGCTATATTTATTTTTTTGGTCTTTTTAAACCCTTGAAATGTACATACATAAATACAGTATTAAAAAAGATTTGAAAAACAGGTCTATCTATATGCCTCTGACAAGAATAAGCCCTGTCTGTCTTGTGCACATTAAAGATTAACTTTGGTCTTTGCTGATCAGTAAGGCTCAGATCCCTCACATCTTTTAACCCATGCAGCCTTCAAAAGCACACCACAGAAATGTTTCCTTACCTTGTTCTGAAGTTGGCCGGGTGCGGATGCCCGTCATACAAAGATAAAAAGTCATATTCCTCCTCCACAGCGAAAGATTGAAAAACTATATGTATTCTGGTCCCCTCATCGGCCAAAATGACCCAGGTACAGTTCGCTCCATTGGGATATCCATATGGAAAACCTGGGCTCTCTATAGTTCCGTTTTTTCCTTTTAAAGTGCCTCCACAAGTATGGATAAAACCTGGTGATAGAAAGAGAAAGAAGAAAGTGGTTATTCTGGTGAAACAGGGGAAGGTTTTACATTTCAATTATCAGTGAGCTTTCAAGGAACATAATAATAATATTGACGGCAATGAATTTGATTTACTGTATATTGTTTTTTTTACAGGCCTGGTCAAAGCACTTAACTATCCATTATTCATTCACTACATGTTGATGGTTGTACACTACTCTTACAGCCTCAGCTGCCCAGGGGCAAACTGATGGAGATGTGTCAGCCATATGTTTCCTAAAGCCTCTCTGACTACCACAGAACAAGCAAAGAAATCATCAAAGAAACATCCAACACTTTCCAACAAAGTGACCTTACCATACACCAAAACAGAATAAAGGTATAGAACAAATGCCTAATTAAGGTGAGCTTTCTGTAAATAACAAAGGACATAAGTTGCATCAGTATTGCACATGTTTTTCCAGAGGCCACTATAAGCCCCAGAGATGAGCACTAAGCAGAGAGCAACAAACACAGTCACATTATATTGGCACCACAAACCAATAAGTCTTGCCTTCCTAGCACCTTGTAATATGGTGTTCTTAAAACAGCATCCTTACTGTACAATTAAGTTCGTTTACAAGACCATGTGCATGTCTTTTACACTTTCACACCTTCACAAACAGTGCGGAGGCAACGCAGAAATGTCCACTTTATTCGAGGCTATCTTGCATGTTGTCTAATGGAATGGAATCTTAATTAAGATGCATAGTTTATCACTCACAAATTACTCCAGTGTAATTAGCTTTTCACACTCAGTAGGTAAAAGATGTTCAGCCACACACATCCAGCCCAGTGTATGGGAAGAAGACAGAATGTACGGATCACTTGGCATCTGCACATCACAAATGGCCCCTAACTAGACGCACCAGACAGACACAATAGTCATCTTTCTTTATAAGATGTACGCCCTTCTTATAAATTGACATGAAGCAAACAGTCAAAATGTTAAACTGTGAGAAAAACAGACAATTAATTTCCATCTCACGTCAGCCAGTTCTAATTTCATTATTTTCGGACAAAGCCTGGCAGCTGTTTGTGGTGCTGACAAAACTGAGATGTGTGATGCCACTTTGTTAGGAGGATTGTGTGCCTAATACAGTGGCACCCGGTGTGGTCTCCTTCAGCTGTAGCCTACCTGCTCTATATCTGGTCAATTTGTGAATTCAGAGATAGTTAGTTTCTATCTCTGAATTCAAAATTATTTGAAATATGTATCTAAAAACGGACATCTTTTCACCCACTGAACTGCCACTCATTGGATATTTTTGTCTTAACCCTGGGCATGTTTGGTTGTATGTATGTAATGTGAACTGATGCTGAAAGGTCCTGGCCCAAAGCAGCTGACAGTGCTTTATATCTCTGTATTGTCCACATAACTGACCTGTCCACCCATTCTAAATCACCTTGATGCAGTGATCAAACCAGTCCGACCTTCATTTTTACACTCTTGTTGACACAGTACAGTATATATCACCACCTCACATCAGGTTATAGGCACTAGTTGCTGTTTTAAAACCATAAACTATTAATCTGCTGAGCTCTGGACTCAAACTGCTGCCAAGTATTGTCTCGTGTCTAACTTACAATTATTTCTGACGCCATTAAGCAAACAGGGTAATGATGGTAAATTTGCCGAACAGATGCACTGCCTACAGGTTTAGGCCGATCCAACCTGTGACACAGCGCATAACGGCAAACTCCAAACTGCTCTCAGGAACCAAAGCAATTACCAGGAGCACCCGCTGAAGCCCTGTTGCAATATTTGAAAAAGAAAGACAGATGAGACCATATGTTTTGATTGGTCGAGAGCCAAATGGTGATTGGGTTCTATTAATGTACTGTGGTGTGCACTTGGATGGCGTATCTCTGACCTCTAATCAAAACATCGCTTGGCTTCTGGGCTAAAAAATGACTTTTTCTATACAACTCTTGAGCTTTGAAAAACTGAAAAAACACATTCATAAAAAAAAAATCTGTAATAATGAAAAATAGTTTAAAATAATAATCATACTGCAAGCTTTTTCCTGATTAGAAGCACTTTGTCCAAAGGTTTTGCCATAGCTCACAAAATAACAGACACTGCCTGGACCTACTATATTAAAACTGTCGAATCAGAAAGAAATGTATGAAATCAATTTAAAAATATCTGGTGGTCTTTTCTGACTTTTTCTTGTAAAACAGAAAATAGTTGGGAGTAACTTATGTCATATGGTAAATGCTCTATCAAGTGCCCCAATGTGTAATTCCTTATTTTTGAAAGAATCACATGCTATTTTGCTTACAGTCCATTTCAATATTGGCAGAAACCAAATGTTTTCAGCAAATTGTCATAACGTCTTACAAATTATTATACTGCAATAATTGAGCATTTTCTACAGGTTTCTTGACTGTAGTTGTTGACTTAAGCCCACCAGAAGTCCTTTTTGTACCAAGGTAGAGTTTGAAGTAAAATGCTTGAGTGTGTTACTGTACCCCAAAACATTTGTCCAATATTGGCCCAGCTGAAAGTAGTATATTGCTTCATAATGGAGAGAAAAAAGCAATTTACAAAGGAAGGGAGGCAGGCCACATAACCCTTGAAAGTATAGGTCTGGCCTTTAGAGAAATTGCAAGAAAAGCTAAAGTGTCAGTAAGTATGGTTTCTCCATCTTCAAAAAGCCCTGTGAACGAAGAAAAAAAATTACCCAGGAAGAGGTCTGGCAAACGCTAGTCACAACACAAACCCAAAGTCAATACTTTGTGTGACGGCGGCTCACGGGACAACAGCTTGAAGGAGGTGACTAAGCTTCAACTCTGAAGAAAGTGCAGACTTGGAGATGCAACATTTTGACAGTGACATTCAGAAAAGCCACCAAAAAACAACAAAGTATAAAAAGTGAAATGTGGGTTGTCTCAGCATGAAGGAATGGGAAAGAAGGAGTTCTTGATATCTCCAACAAAGATTTATAAGTTTATAAGTTTGGTTGGTTTGGTAGCATCTTTAAGCAAGAGATTCGATAACATAAATAAAAAATGAAATTTTTAGGAAAGTTCAGAAAAATGTCAAGAGGGTGTTACTCATTTTTGATGTGGATCCAAAACCACCTGGACCATTTCAAGATAGGAAGATAAGAACAACAGTATTGAACTGCCTATGCATAATGCTATTTATTGGCCACATGTATCTTATAAAGGTGCAGGTTAAAAAATAATCCCTATCACCTGTCAGTGGTCACGTTTTGCCTGATTAGTGTAGCATAGAATCTTTACAATTTCAAGATATTGAGGCTTATTTCTTTTTTATTTTAAACAATTTCTTATCTTAGAAAATCTCCAGAAATCTTAAACAACTTATGACAAAAATGACAGTATATGCCTTTATGTATTGAAGGCCACATTTTTGTATGCACCTAAAATCTGTGATGAGAAGAAGAGTGACACTTGGAAATGGGATATTGCATCACATTATAAAAGCAAATTTCCTTTCAAGTTTTGCGACACTGATTTCATTCCTCAGTTTGGGAGACCTGCTGAATACAGACAGAATTTGCACAGGGATTTTTATTTGGAGTGGACAGTATAGACTATAGGAGCTTACAGAGGCATGGGAGCGTTTCTGGTGATTGATAGAGGTGATAAAGAGTGCTGCACTGTGGACTCTGCACTAAACTAACTGTCTTTGTACCGCACGCTGACATTAATGTTACTTCAGAAGCTTATTTCAACTCAGATAACAAGCTCCGCAGCCCAAGTGTTTGTTTTTTAATGTGAACTGGACCACATCAAGCTACAGAGCATTGATGTTTAGGCCTCTTTTATATGATATAGAACTGAAGGACACTTATGATTACTGCCTTCAGGCTTTACTGATATGATGACACCATAGAAAGTACATCACTTATGAGTCAAGTTTATGTTGATCCTATTTTTGTATAGACTGTACTGTTGATTATATTTTTGAAAGAAAGTATGACACATTTGTCAGAGCTGGGTTTGGAAGTATATCAGTTTGTCGGCAT
>JAVQKG010176302.1:0-10038 GCA_036025885.1 Hypseleotris bucephala
GTCAAGTAGGATTATTGCTTCAAAATAATATTCAAGTAAACTTAAAAGTACTGTGTGTCTGTAATGAAATTATTCTTAGATTACAATTTCAATCTATTTAGAGCTTGAAAATAAAAGTCCTTTAATGATAAATTTGTCTCTCCTGTCGCCTCGGTGATCAGACACTTTATACATTTCTAAAATCTCAGTTCTATTAGGTTTTATGAATAATAAAAGTTCACCTGAAGAAAAAAGATTGTATGTAGTAATGCAAACAATTCAATATCTATTGTTCTTCGTCTGAAGATACAACTTGTGCTTGGCTAGGCGACCATGCCTCGTCCTCTGGCCATTCGAGTCTGTATCATAAGAGCAGTAATGTGTTAGTTACTGTGACATCGTTTTATTTTAAAACATAAATCATATACTTACAGAGGGTGTTGAGTGGGGCATTGTTTGCTCTCATTCACATTAATTTTTATTGGAATAACCACGGGAACCACTGGCGTTAAACCTGAAAGACACATGATTATTTTACTTTCACTAAAAAGGTTGACAATCATAAACTTTAAAAAATTACCTTGCACTATGACCTTTACTCCTTTTGAAGGATCTCCATGTCTGAGGGAAAAAAGACACATGAATAAAAGGGCTATTTGTCAAACGGTTTAGGTGTGGAAACTGGGGGTGGGTATAGTGATAACAAATGCTGTCTGTTGTATTTACAATGATTTTGATTTTGATCAATCAAAATGAGAAAAGCATACCCCTACCTTTGAGACGCCTCTCCTTGAACACTGGGTTGGGGTTGAGCTGGCGCTGGCTTTGGCACAGGCGCTGGCTTTGGCACAGGCGCTGGTTTTGGCACAGGAGCTGGTTTTGGCACAGGAGCTGGTTTTGGCTCTGGCACACTAGCTGCAGAAGTTGACGTTGAACCCTCGGTTATATATTGATGACTGTAACGATGAAAAAATACAGTAGGTTACATCTTAAAAACTTGACTTCAGCTAGTTAAACAGAGTAAGCAATAATAATTGAGTATATTAAACAATGCCACAGCAGCGTTTACAGTTCACCGATACCACTAGCTTGGACACTGTTACATTGTATTACACGCTTAACAGACATCGGTCTACGACATTATTTACTTGTTTATTTTAAATCGTGTTTTTAAATAGTTAGAGAAAATGCTGTTACCAGTCCATGAGAAATGTGGCCATTTCTTCATCACTTCTGAATCCTTTAAGTTTGCGAAGCCTCCGCCATCTGTCCAAACTTTCCCCAATATAAATCCTAGTCTGGCTCTTTTGGCGTCTTTCGGCAAGTTTTGTAGATAGACTTTTACACTGCCGAAATTTCTTTTGTGAGGAAGGAGGCAGTCGTGGAATTGGTAACTTTATCTGTTGCTCCATATTAACGAAGAGTTCCCAATACCTCCTCCACCGACTGACTGAGACTACGGATATGTTGTCAGTCTTGTCATAGATGTTTTAAAGATCTAAACTACATATCCACGATTATATCCATGATTATAGCCAAGATCTACCGCGTTTAAACCACGAATGTAAACACCGACTTGTTCTTGTGTATTTTGGGTAGGCTAGACACCAAATGACACAATGCTGCCGCCTTTCTTTGGTGGCTGGTGGTACTGCACTTTTATGTGGAGATGGGTGAAATAGGCTGCCATACTAGTTCACTTCACATTTCATTAAAAAGCAAACTCCAGATCCATTATCCATGCTCTGAAAACATTCATTCATCTTTCCTATATAGCCTCTATAGACTCCACGTGTGATATTTAGTAGGCTAATAAGTCTAGGGCTAATTTTAATCAAGTTTAAATTACCCAATCACCTTTGAATCTTAGAATACCTCACTCTTTTCTTAGTCCCACTCTTTCTGTACTACAATGATATATTTGGAGTTTTGTAAAGCTGTCCTCACATTTCCACTCCTGTGACAATCAGCAGCCAAATAACAGCTGATTATACATGTTGACACAATTTATTTATTTTTTTAAGGAATGTCTGACTTTACAAAAACACTACATCTACTACATTTTAAAGGATGTTTATTAGTTATTTGTATACACAACTGAAGCAAATAGGAAACAAATCATTTGTATCAAAGTAAAAATTATTCTGAATTGAACAAGCCATAAACATACATCCTTTAATGTGAACCCACCTAGCTGAATTACAGTAGTCAAAAGTGAGCTTGTACTGATAAAGCATTATTTTAAGTTGTTAACAGACTACAAAATGTGAAGTAAGTTTAAAGACCAGGACTATGACTATGTAGCCTTGACTGTGATGGTGACGCTGACTGGTTCATTTCCGTCATCTACAGGAGGGGCGGAGTCTGCTTGGCCCGGGCTAGGGGTGGCACTTTGGGGCGTGACGGTGAGGGGTGAGGCCGCTCGGGGTAAAGCCATGGTGGGACCTGAGGTTTAGATGTAAGAATTTGAATGTTCTAATAGTTTACAGCCCACATATAACAAAAAGACAAAATACATACAGGCTCTTTTTGCGTAACCACGGTTACAGCAGTCAGTCAAGTACAGTGGTGTGAAAAAGTCTTTGCCTGATTTCTTATTCTTTTGCATGTTTGTCACACACTTAAATGTTTCAGATCACCAAACAGTTGTAGGACAACTTAAGTAAACACAAAATGCAGTTTTTAAATGAACATCTTTATTGTTAAGGGGATTTATTATTATCTTCTTTTTTTTCTAATATTTAAATTTGTTTGGTGATCTGAAACATTTAAGTGTGACAAACAAGCAAAAAAAGAAACCAGCAAAAAAAATTCACACCACTGTAATTAAGACGAGGTGTGGGCGATATGGCGTTAAATAGTCAAATTGTGATTATAAAGTTATGACGATTTGGGAAGATTGTTGAAAAAGTTAATAGCATTAACCTATGCTTGGCTTGGATCAAGTTTTATGAGAAATGTTGGATTGGATATGCTTTGCAATGAATTTATATTTCAGAAGGGTTTTATGAAGACACTGACAGCAGTCTTCAGTGTAAAAAATTGTGATAGTCAAAATCGTGATCTTGGCTTAATAAAATTGTGATATTATATTTTACCATTTCTACCACTCCTAATTAAGACTAACACATAATCAATTTCATAAAACTTCCCGATAATATTTTAAAATTACAGTAATATAAACTTAAGGGTGGATGGTGGGTCTATAGACTTTTCGGATGCTTCTTACCTGAACTGGACGATCCACCAATGTCCTCTATTCCTCCCGACCCTACCACCTCATCCTCTGGAAAGTTGATGTTCTCCCGTGATTGGGAAAACTGTCTACTACAGGAATAAGAACTCGTATTATATGAAGAATGGGTTATGACTTGTTTTTATTATACATATATGTACTTACCTGCCAAACAACATATCATGTAGACCTGTGGGAACATGAGAAAACAGAAGTGTGAAATTGCATGCATACAGTAGAAATGTCGGCTATTTTACAGTTATATAAGAAAATTATATTTGAGTATTGGGTGACCGAAAAACGGGTCTGAAAATATTTGTGCAAAAAGGTCCTATAATTTTCCTTTTTTACACATTCCATAGTCTAATTTGGATACACTGAGTTAGAAACAACATTAGAAACATGGTTAAAAGCTCACAAATGTTGATTTTCCATAGGACTTTTGAACAATAACATACAGTCTTAATTTTTCTCTTCCAGTTTTACAGACAAGCTCAAGGGGCCTCCATCAGCAGACTAAAACATAACTCACGTGGGTTGTTGTTGCGGTTGCGGATGATGTACATGAGCAGCAGTGCCGTAAGAATCGCGGCGAACAGCATTCCTCCGATGGCCGCTCCGATGATGGCGGGCAGCGCATTCTGTCGTGGTTCCGCTGCAACAGATCACAGTTACTCATTGTGACAAAGGCTTGAAACATCGGTTTTATTCTTAAGCAATTCTTTGTGTTTTAACTTCAGTTTTCTTCCCATGCAAGCTTATACTGTATGTTTATTGTTATAACATATATATAAGATCCATTGATTTTAGACTATTCATCTTCTTCCAATTATTCTGTTTGGGATTCAAGGATGGAGCCGATCCAAGCATCTATGGGGCCCAGGCGGGGTACTTGTCCAGTCTCTAAATTTCAGTTTCCAATTTGACTTTTATGGTAATTATTTAATTATTTAAAAACTCCAAATTGCCTCTAGCTAACAAGTAGTCACAGTGCATGCTTTTCCCCGCCTAAGGACCATAGTTGCTTGGATAGACTCCAGACACCTGCGACACACAACAGGAACAAGCAGAAAACAAATAAGTAATTAATTCATAATTACTTATTTGTTGTCTCATTTCTACATGGGCAGTGTATGGGATAGAACCTCTAGACCTGGCAATGATTTTCTTATTTTATTCTTTGCACTATTATGACCAAATGATGATATCCAAATTAACAACAAAATTATCCTGACATTTGGCAAGAATATTCACACTTAGAGGAGTATCAGGAATGAAAAGGTACAGAAGAAAGAGAAATTTTGTATATGTAATGAAATGTGTTTCGAGTTTTCTTTCACCTGAGTGGAAAACAAAAACAACATTGGTTATCAGATGTACATTAACAAACTCCAAGCCACTAGAAACATCAATTTACTGACATGTGTTTATTCAATTTGTTGTATATTTCTAGACCATACCTGGAGTTTTTGTCTCAGAAGGGAATCCAAGGGTGCGGTAGTTGACAGCGGTGATCCGAAACTGGTATGTAACCGTCGGGGTCAGGCTGCCGAACGTGTGCATCCTTTGGTCAGCGTCTTGGATGATGCTACTGTACCATATTGACGCAATCTTCTCCTTTGGTTCTACATTATTTGAGTCATTGCTGCCCCCTCTTCTGCCTGGCTTTTCGAACATCCACGCATACTCCAAGATGAACCCTGTCCAGCCATCTTTGTTTTCCTCTTCATTGTTCACCTGCCACTCCAGATCCACCTGGTTACGCTGGCGACTGTTGTACATGACTTTGACGAGGGTTGCGTTTGGTGGCATGGGATGTCCTACAACCAGACAAGTAAATTCAGAGTCAGTTTCTTAACTAATTTTGTCCTGGGCTGAAATCAGGCTATTATTATGTAGGCAATCTTGTTACTAACTCACAATTAAACTTATTAAGACTTACTGATACCACTGGTGATATTTTAAAGGGACCCTATAATGCCACTTCTTCAGTATACGCATTTCAAGTTTTTATTACTTAAACATTACATAATATTATATATATATATATTATAATAAATTGCTGAACTGGTATATTTCCCTCTTTTCTCGTACTGACCACAACCCAAATTCACTACAACAGTGAATGCAAACAATGGCGAGTAGTTGCAAGGGTTTCTTCATCTGTCTACATATAAGTTAACTTTATATACTGTTTTCAGCTCATGAGAAAGATGGCACCTCAGCACACAGAATTACTCAAACATGAAGAAAAGAAAGATAGAACCCTTATTCTTGACCACTAAGCTGACAATGATTTCTGTTCTTCCAAATGGCAGAAAAGATCATCAGTATCATCATGCAAAACTGAAGCTATTTTCTTGCAACTATATATTTTTTTACAAATTCAGTAATATATAAAATATATAAAAAACAACTTAATCAATGTGCTGTATTAAAATGTAGTTAGCATGATAGCCCGTATTTAATAAAACACAGGCCCTCATAACAGCTCTTACTCTTGACCACTAAGGTGACATTGATTTCTGTTCCTCCGACTGCATTGGATGTGGTGCAGCGGTACTGTCCACTGTCCTGCGTCTCTTCTGTGTCCCGTACGGTGAGGTTGGCCCAGGCAGACGACCGCAGCAGCAGGTATTTGGAGGTGTCCTGAACTCCCACACCACGATTGTTAATCCAGGTGATCTCATTGGCAGGTAGGTTATTGTCCATCAAGCTGCATGTGAGCTGGACGTCAGTGCCCTCGAAGACTGTGACTGTTCTGCGCTGCGTCTGAAGCACAGGGGGCTCTAAGATGGACAAATGAAAAAGATTTAATGAACACTAGAAAGCTTAGAAATATTGTGAATGTATTGTGAAATGTGTATTAGAGCTGCTATTATTTTAATGCAACGTATTTATTAAAATACACCAATCTACAGCACTGATTTATGATTGACAATGATTTACTGGGGCTTTGTTTGTATCACAACATGCAAAGGAGGCAAGAAATTATTTTTGGTGTAGATGTAAATCACTGTTTAGATATGGGATGTCTTACAGTCTCCTACTATCATGATATAAGCCTTGGCTTTGAGTTAGTAACTATCTTCATTAGATTTAGCTCCGCAAACATGATCTCAACACCTCCAAGTCTGTCTGGTATTAGCTTTTAAGACAGAAATATGTAAGCAGCCTACAACCACTGACAAAATTATGGTAAGAACCCACCTGTCCTTCACAATTGTATCAGAAACTGACTTTTTCATGCAATGTTTCTATTGAAAGCTATACCTATTCACCCAAAAACATTTTTACAACATTCTGTAACATTTATCCATGTATGTCACTTTTCTGTCCACTTACGTAATGGTACAGTGCAGGTCTTGGTTTCTCCCAGTTGTGGATGTCTAGCGTGGCACACATAAGGCTGCTCACTCCGCACTGTCCCGTAGCGAAGGATAAGGATGTTGGATGTCTCTTGTCCACCTTTGCCCTGGACACCCGGCCCCTCCCACCACACCAGGGCCTTTGGATAACCCCCGTCCCAAGAGCAGGACAACATCAGGTTCTGGTTGTTGCTGGTCACATAAGCAGAGCACTGGGGCACACCTGTAGGAGAGTCTGAAAGAAAACATGCTGGTAAGTGAGTTATAGTTTCAAACAAATGACTGTTTAACTGAACAAAATATCAGGGTGGTTATTAAAGTATTTTCAATTTTTGAATGTATTTATTTACATTATTTGGACTTTTTGGTTTTCCCCACCTCTGTACTTATCTAGCATATGGTTTTTGTTTTGTCATGTGAAAAAGTGAGACAATTTTGAAATGTGATTTTTTTTTTAAATAGCCTGTCTTTCTGTTTTATTTACCGTAATATATTTATTAATTTATTAATTTCAGTCAAATATACCACATTCATATTTGCACAATTATATGTATTTTCAATCTGACACATAAACACAAAAAATGTGTTCAGACATTACATTTAGTATTTTAGTGTCAACTTTTAGCTACTCTGCCCCCTCTGTCTAGAAGTAAAGAATAGGGGTTACTTACATGGTTGTACACTGCACCCTGTTGGTTGTTTTAATGCAGCATGGGAGCCTTGGCATGTAAACAAGCTGTTATTGGACACAGTGCCTTGAGAATACAGCAAGATGGCAGTGTTGGTCTTTGGATTGACTCCATCTTGGTTTACAAGGTCCCCACTCCAGATAAGGTTAGGAGTAGGAAATCCTCCTGGCCAAGTGCAGTTCAGCTTCAAAGAAGTGTGTTCAAAAGCTCCTTCAAGAGAGCAGGTGGGCTGGCCATCAGGGGGGTCTGTGGAAGTAGTAATTCAAATAGTATATTGAACTTAATGAACGAAAATAGTGTAGTTTGTGTACATTGTATTATATGGAGGAGAACAGAAGGAAGCAAGGAAGCAAAGTTAAAAGTGTAGGTGGTGTTGTGTGAGTGTTAAAATGTAATTTGCGAGTGGGGGTTTGAGCTTTTCACCTAAGTAGTAAACAAAAAGAGAAACAGTTAGAGCATCACCTCAGAAATTCAAGGCTCATCACAGCAACGCACTAGTATCAACAATTATTAATTAATTTGCGTTAAATATGGATTGGCCATAGTGAAAAAGCAGAAAAGGTGATCAGTGTATTGCATAGAAGGAGAAACAGGTTAGACTGAACTATATTAATATCAAAGGCTTAGCTATATTGAGTTATGCAAAAGTGAATGCTACTTTCTTGCAACTATTTTGTTGTACACATTGAGTAATACTTTGAATATTTTTAAATTGTTTTACTCAATGTATTACCCTGTAATACCATCAACAGTTGACTTTCATGATGGCTGAGTAAAGTAGCTAAATAGCACTGCTAGCATACTTAGCATACTTTTTGATTAAATTGTTTATGTTGAGGGGGCCATGATCTGATGTGATATCGGGTAAATTTGTGCGAGCAATAGCCTACTATAAAAGCTAAATCCATGACTAATTTATTGATCCCTGAACTTTTATATGTTTGAGTTGTGGGTCATAGCACCAAGAATATATACATTTTGCTGTATTTAGACCTATTATACTCACAGTAGACAGTCAGGCTGATAGACTTTTTGGAGCGGGTGCTGAGGAAGCTGTTTTGTGCCAGGCAGGTGTAGTCTCCAGTCTGAGTTCGCTGGATGTTGTTGAGGTTGTACTGGGGTCCACTGTGGTCCTGGGAATTATTGTAGTAAAAATAGTTTAAGTGCACCTTACTTATACTTCTAATTAAAAACTACTACTAATTATATTTTTGGCAACCCACCTGGGAGTTATTGTAGAACCAGATGTACTGACTGCTGGGGTTGGATTGGGCTTGACACATCAAAGAAACAGACTCTTGTTCAAAAGCTATGTAGCCACGCTCCACCACTGTGTATGGAGTCACATTGATTTGAGTGAACTCAGGGCCATCTGAGAGAGAAAAACAAAAACTTAGCATTTTGTTTGCAAACACAATAAATAAAATATACATATAAACAAATATAATATAATAAAATAATATTGCAATTCTCCTGTTTTTACTTACAGGTGATGTTTAGAAAGGCCCACTGAGATTGTTCAGTATTTACTGGATTGGAGACAACGCAGCGGTACCAGCCAGTGTCGCTTCGTTTCACAGTCAGTTTGAAGTCTCTGGTGTTTTGTGCGAATACTGAGATGGTCCCATTAAGGGCTTGATACTGCCACACAAACTGAACCGGCTCAGTCCCCTTCTCCAGACTACAGAGCATCGAGACTGCCAACCCTTCCAGCGGAGATGCATTACTCACCACAAGGTCAGGTTTACTGAGCGCCACTAAAGAGATACACATGCATTATTTCTACATAGATTAAATGTTATTACTGCAGTCATATGTTAGTAGGAGGTAGTAATAGACTAGTAATAGACTAACCCATTGTGATTTTGCAGGTTTTTGGTTGAGACAGAAGTGGATGCCTGGTATAACAGGTGTAGGGCTTCTCAGTGCGAGCAGTGCCATATTGAATGGTCATGTTATTGAAGTTGTCCTGTCCAGGTTTACTGTGACCACCTGGGCCATCCCACCACACCAGTGCATTCGGGACCCCACCCTCCCAGAGGCAGGAGAACGTCACAGAGAGGTCAGTCACTCTGAAAAAACACTGTGGGTCTCCCATAGGAACATCTGGAGGAGCAAAAAATTTTGTTTTTTAAGAGAAAAGATGCTGTTGTTACTGACAATAAGCACAATAATCTGACTGTTTCAAACATTCAGTTTACTCAGTTTCAGTTTTGCCTGGATTACTTATGACATTGTGGCCTTGTGTAGACTATACTTGTTTTATCCCTCACATGTGTGAACGCTGCACTCCCTCTGCTGTCTCACTGCGGGGTGGGTGCCTGTGCAGGTAAAGGAGCTGTTGTTGGAGTTATTGTCGTTTGAAGTCACAAAGATGGCCGTGTTTTTCACCAGGTTTGTGCCGACCTCCTCTTGTTGACTCAGGTTTAAGTCACTGCTCCATCTGAGTTTTGGAGAGGGGTATCCCCCGACCCACAAACAGAGCAGTCTCAGAGAGCTGTGGTTAGACACTGCCTCCATGGAGCAGGAAGATGAGCCAATAGGAGGGTCTGGCATGAGGGGAAAGTTGTTAAATTTGTGACACTAAATCTATATTTTTATACAAATTGTAATTCCCTCACAACTTTGCAGATGATTAATTCAAATGAAGCACTTACAAATGACATCGACCCATACTGGGTCAGATTGCAGGTTGTTGACTAGGTTTGTGGCCA
This sequence comes from Hypseleotris bucephala, assembly GCA_036025885.1. Taxonomy (NCBI): domain Eukaryota; kingdom Metazoa; phylum Chordata; class Actinopteri; order Gobiiformes; family Eleotridae; genus Hypseleotris; species Hypseleotris bucephala. The sequence goes on from JAVQKG010176302.1 coordinate 9,986, forward strand.
CACACCGGTACCGGCCGGTTTGATTGTGTTTGAGATTTGTCATGGTGACGGCA
>JAVQKG010176428.1:0-23139 GCA_036025885.1 Hypseleotris bucephala
AAACATGGGGGCGCCATAGAGGCATTCTTTGTTCAACCGTGATAATTTGCATATGCCCATTAAATAGACCCTAGCCCAGATCATTGTGTCAAACTTCATGAGATTTGGTTCACGTTCACTAGGATTAATTGCTCAATTAAAGTTCTCCAAGTAATTATTATTTAATTAATCATTTATTATTTATCATAGAGGCACCAAAGTCTACATATGTCTGCGTCTTCATTATATGTAGCTGCCCAGAAAGTTAGAAGAAGATCTGGCAAAAACTGTTTCAGTTATAAGAGTCCCATAGCAGTCATAAACATGGGGGCGCTATAGAGGCATTTTTTATCCGACCGTGATAATTTGCATATGTCCATAAAATAGACCCTAGCCCAGAAAACTGTGTAAAACTTCATGAGATTTGGTTCATGTTTACTAAGATTAATGGCTTAATTAAAGTTCTTCAAGTAATTATTAATTAATTAATCAATTATTATTTATCATAGAGGCACCAAAGTCTTCATATGTATGCGTCTTCATTATATGTAACTGCCCAGAAAGTTTGAAGAAGATCTGGCAAAAACTGTTTCAGTTATAGCATTTAAAAGTTTTCGCTTAATTAATTAATAACTTAATTAATATTTATTGCAGATGTACCCAATTTTAATCACTTCTTCCTTAAACCAGTCCTCACCTTCCCTGAAAGTTTCAAATCCATGCAGTGGTTTTTGCGGAATCTTGATCACAGACACGCACACACACACACACGCCAACGGAGGCGATCACATAACCTCCTGGCGTCGGTAATTATAGTTTTTGATCTGCATACAGGAAATTTTGAAGGATTGTTAAAATCTATCTTCAATTAGAACCTATTTCCTTACCATATTAGGCAAATAATAGAATATTGGTGGACTGAATTTAAACTAGGTGCAATGTCTTGCCAATTCCTTTCTTTTGTACTATCCAAAACTGTGTATCAGTATTTAAGAGGAACAACATCTGTTACATAAATTCCAGACAAGACATATCTATTATTCATTTTTATATTGATCAATGTATCAGCAACATCTTCCAGTACAATGAAAAATACAGTTTCCTGACGGCGGCTCCTTCTGGTCATGTTTGGACGGTGGAGCCAGGTCAACTCAGAGATAGCATCTGTTTGTCATACTGACGAGTTAAGCAGAAACACATGTGACTTTGACAGAAGTAGACTCCTGTTGGACCTGCCTTTACTGTCCTTCAGATCAAAATATAAGGGTCAGAAAGCTTCCACTATCTGTGAACAGACAACGAAGCTCTCCTACAGCTCTCTATTGGCTTGTTGACCTTTGATATCTATAAACCTTCAAAAAGCAATCACAAGGATATGGTCCATCAAGGAGACTTATCTCCTTACTACTTCTAAATGTACTTATGAGAGGAGTGTTTTAAACCAAGAAACATTTCTGCACAGACCCCTACCAAGATATTGCCAGCAATGGGTGCCCACATCACTACATGGCCACTTCTACTCAGGAGTAAAAACATTTTCTATTGAGCTGTCCACAATAGTACAGAATCCACCAACTAGAACTAACTTTTCTTAATGATATTTTGTTACTGGAGTAAGTATTTTTTAGTATCACACAAAGAAACGTGAAATGTATATTTTTTTTCCTTATTTTTAAAGTGATTTTAATAACAGACAAACCAACCAACAAACCTATGCCAGTATTGTACAGTTTAGTATGTGATAAGATCAGTTTTATTATCAGATCCAAACAAAGTGACATGCATTGCAAGTCGCTTGATGACAGCTGGAATATAACCATGTCAAACTTGTCATTTGTCAAAATAAGCGAGTACAAAGTAAACACAGGTTATGTGCCACAAATCAAAATGACTTATAGGGAATTAAAGCCAGGAATGAAGCTTGGAGCCTGCGTGTCATTACCCTGTTTGCAGAAGGAAAAATGTGGCAACAGGATCATACCCTGACAAGCCACACTGACAGGTAAAGCCTAAAAAAGACCTTTAATGAATGAGTCTATTGGGAAACACTTACTTTCATTACTCTCTCTAGCCACTCGGCACCTCGCACACTTCCCAGTCACTTGAATGTCTGCAGGTGGTAAAAAATGTCTGTGTATTTTGGACATACATGTATAGAATATATAAGTGCTCAAAATGCAGATGTGCCTATATGCAAGTCAGTGCATTTGAAACCTCTGACAATTCCCAATACTTGCGCTCTGTCATGTTTTATGGATCTGTGCTGCTAAACCAATTAGGTTTTCTGATGCGTGTTGCCAAATATTGTTTTTCCTCCCCTATAATAATTCTTTAAGCTGTTCATTACTTGACCATTAACGAAGATGGAGTTGCTCGCGGGGGAAATGGACTTAAGGCTAGCACGACCTCAGCAACAGTGGCACATGCTGACCATCCATAAATACATCAACACGTACCATACCTGCGGCTTAGCTCGAAAAGCCTGCTGAGCACTCTAGCAGACGCGGGTTCGATGACAGAGCCCAGAGGGGTGTTCCGATTGGTGGGAGGTGCTCAAATAGCCTTGGCTGCTTCGAAGGACATCAGTAAAAAGCACAGCACTGTACCTTTAGGAGGGGGCCATGTGTAAAATACATCAGGAAGTGGTCACAGTTTTCATTGTCCTTAACGTTACACGGCCGTTCACCCTACAACTACTTTTAAATGTTGTTGTAAGAATAGAGTAGAGTTAGCTGTCTTAGCAAAGTCAAATTATTCACAGCTCAAACGTCTGCCAAGACACCAATCTTGCAATGATAAAAATGCGTCTTCTAGTTCAGTGGTAAATGCTCAGTCCATTAAGCAACAAAGGTTCCATAACGGTAAAGAAATCAAAGAAATTTATTAGATATTTATTTGGTAGTTGGTAAGTAGTGTAGAAAATCTGAATGCTTGGTGTTTTGGATCTGGAACCTGTAAATGTTGATGTTTAATTTGGCAAGACTTGTCTATGAATGTTGTGTGATTGGTGTTGGTCGCTTAAACTGTAGGTGACTGGTACGTTTCCTTCAGAGCAAATCATCCATTTACCAAACATCTTTGTCTGTAGGGCTATATGAGCTGATGCCTTATAAATTTTACCATTACTGGTCTATCCTAAAAATCAACAAACAGACTAACAAAACAAAACAAAACAAAGCCAGTTCTTTTGGTTAATAAAGGGCATCACCTAGTAGCAGCAGCAGTTCAGCTCACTGTACCTTGAGGAGGGGGGCCATATGTAGAATGCATTAGTAAGTGGCCAGCCCAGGAGTTTTCATGGCCCTAAGCGTTTCATGGCCTCTCCACCTCTGCGGCCCAGAGCTGAGATTGTGTATCCATTAGAGTTACAGATAGAGCGTGACCATTGGCTTCTCCTGGGATGGGAACATGGGCCTTCCTGTGGCTCCTCCGGGTGTCTTATGAGTCATTATGGCTCATTATGTCTTTGCAAACACTTACTCAGCAAAAATACTGCAGCAATTTGTCAAAACAGTCACAGTCATTGTGGAGTACCCTGTTGAGTTCCTTATTACAGTACAAATGTTGAAAATTAACTTTTGTCTTTAATAGCTTTAGTTTCTGGCATAATAACAATGTATTTTTGTTTCCAGCTTGTTCGGCTGAAACTGACAAAGTGTGCAAGTTATCATCTGAAGAGAACCTTCAGCCTTTTAAGGACAAGATGGATGAGTTTCTAAACAAAGGTAATCCCAGAAATCAGTTATCTGATTTCACGCAACATTTAGAAATCAAATCCTGAATCACAATGTGGTAATTGTTGTAGTATTTTCTTTTGTTGCTTGAAATTAATCAGAACTTTTACATAGATTTTTTACAGTTTTAGAATCAGTAATGTGTGGAATTTCCTCAGCCTATGCTAGGTACTATAGTATCTTCTTTATATAGTATATCCTTAAAAGAGAATGAATGGCTCATGGCAAACCTTTCACAATCACACACACTTAAAATCAGAAGTTTTGACTTTTGTCTAAACATCTGACTTCCTGATTCTTTTGTTTGTTGTTAAACTGTTGTCAAGTGCCTCTCTCTTGATGCTATTGTTCTCGTATTGTTTTAAACCTCAGATAACTGCACTTCTTTATATTCCTGTCTCGTGTTCTACTCTGTGCAGCCTTTTTCCGACAAATCAAAGCCCTCTGTTGCCTCTTTGACCTCGCCTCTCAATCTCCATCATTCCAAATAAGAAATCAAACAAACTCGTCAAAGTGAGTGCTTACTAAAAGTGCTGTTAGGGGGGTATGTTTTGGAATTATTTTTCTTCACTTTTTTAAGAAGATTAAATGATTAAAAATGTAATGGTAATATTTATTGAAAAGGTATATTGCTATGATTGGCATCTGATGTGGTCTTCTGTCATTGTAGCCAATAATGTAACAAGTAGTTACCTGAGTTGCTCTCATTATCCCAAACCAGCCTCTTGCCTCTGGCATCAACAAGACATTTTCAACCTCTGAATTATATTAATAAACCAGTTTTGCCCAATAAGTTTGTGATCAATTTCCATCAGTTTGGAGGCTATAAATCTTGTGTATCTAGGTACTGCCTATTGGTTTCTATTCTATTGCATAGTTGCATCATCTTAATCTTCTTTTATGCTGAAATTTATGGGTGTATTTCTATGTAGATAATAGAAATTAGTAAATAAGTTTTAAGATTCATGTATACTTAAATATAATAGTATACAATCAGACTTTACACACAGTGGCGCAGCAGCTTTCACTCATGTTTATCGTAAAGAAACTGTAGGTTTTAAATTTATATACTGTATATAACCTTGGAACCATGGGGGAATTAATTGTTACCTTTAGATAGCTTCAAGAGGCTTCTAAACTAAACCTCCAAGAAATGTGCAGGGTTTTGTAAAGATGGTTCATAAAAGATAAGGCAAGGCAGTTATGCACATGGCAGCTGGTAACAAGCAAAATGACCTTTTAGGAGCGAGGATGACCTAACCGAGCAAACGCTTGATGATCTGCTAGATACAAACAAAGTATTAGGCTGGATCCACATGAAAGCTTGGGGAATAGGGAGACAGTTTCAGGAGAATATTTTGAGATGATGAAGTGCCAGCTACTAGATATTGCCTCAAGGTTTGTTTTAGCTAATTAAACAACTCACAAAATGTATATCATATTGATAAGCGCAGTTGCTGAGAAATTACATGATAAATATTTGTGAATACTTCTTCATCTTTTCACTTTGCATTGTATTTTCATTTTGGCTATAGCAATCAGAATAGCATGGTATTGGAAAGATATTTGTACTTAATGTTCCCCAGATGCTGTCCAGTTGTACTTTTTTTTTTTATAGCCCAAAACACTACTTGTTGTAGCCACCTTTAAAAGTGCACCACCGTCTCTGTTAGTGCTTGTTTTAACATAAACAGCTAAATGTCAAACTTTATATAGCTTTGACTCTGACCTTGACTCCATTCAGTTGACTGTGTCTAATCTTTCTGAAGGGCCGGGCACACAGGCCTTTTACTATTGCTTTTGTATTCAAATGAGTGTAACTTAGATCAGGTGTCCTAAAAAGCTAATGCTGCTAGTTTGTTAAATTTACATATCTTCTGTGTTTGATAGAAATGGATCAGTTCTCACTTTGATGAATTTGTAACATGTGATTGAGAAGGCTCCAGACAGGATTCTTGGGGTTCCTCCACTGCGGTGTTGAAAAAGAAATACCGGCCAAATGTCTTATTTTTGTTTTTTCTGTAATTTCTGACAAGCCTGGGGTTAAACTGTTTCTGGCTCCACAGTTGAAACCGCTTTTGTTTATTTTCTGACCATGAAACTAACCACAAAATAACAGTGGGAGCGGACTTGTTGGAGCTCGGCTGTTTGGTCTATCTCGATTTTCCCCGCTGCCTTCACAAATTCACATGCATGCAGTGCTTTGATGGAGTCTGTGTACTTGACCAGAGACCAGTGGACATGTGATAATCTGTCTCTGATGGACATGAAGATTAGTCCAACTCAAGTTGCACTTTCCCTTTTAGTTCCTACCAAGTACTCCTGTCTTGGACTTGACTGTAGTGTCCCACTTTCAAAGACCTACTGGAACAGTTTCTTTCTAGTACAATCTATTACAATCATAAAACATGTCAAAGTAACCAAATACTGTAGTTTTCCAGTGGGAAGATTAAACATTAGTCCCTAAATGCTGTAGGTAGCACTACAAGAGAGTTATCAGTTTACATGTACATTTGGTTATGGTGGATCATTTGTCTAAAATGACAATTTCGAGTCTTTGGTTCATAGTGTCTTTTTCCTACACATTCTCTGTGTGGTGTCTGTGCGTTTCTTATGGGTACTCCTGCCACCAAAACTCACGCATTTATTGGCGAATTGGTAAATAGAATTGCCTCTAGTCAATGAAATGTAAGTAATCAGTTGCCTCTGTATGCACGCAATTTGGTCTACATTATCCAGGGTGTGCTTGCCTTGTAGGCCAAAAAATTATCTTTATGCCCCAGCCACCCACAAAGGGAATACATGAAATGGATTCCACTAAACAATAAATAAATATATTGCTTGTGTCTATGAAGTTTTAATAATTGACCAAGGCCCTGTGTTATTTACTGATTTGTCGTCAGTCATTGATGAGCTGTCAGAAGAGAAAGTCTAGTCTGTGAGCTACATGGTGATTTAATGCAGTGGAATGGTGAAGCATAGCGCTGCTCCCAATGGGTCTGCCTGAGATCTTTAGATGTGGTTCTGGCTTCAATTACACATAGCAACCAGATATTCCCGGGATAAGAGAGGAATATTATTTTGTGCCAGGAAAGATTCTTTCTTCCATCTAATGTTGTGTGTGTCTTGGAAATCGATGAGGAAGTCAGAGGTCAGTTTAATCATGTGACAGGTGAGTGAAGCGCAGCTTACAGATAGAGACCTTGAGGTGAGGAAGCAGTAGTTTCAAAGTAAATTTATGCATCACATACAGACAGGTTTTGACAGGCAGAGGAGAGAGCAGGGAGGATAGAGGCTCACAGACAGAAGTGAGTATGTGGCTAATACCTGTTAATCAGTCAAACTGGGCTCATATAAGCTCTGGATCACATTTGATGAACATTACCCTTTGGCTTGGTAGAGTTATATTTCACTGCTGTCTTCTCAAACTGTGATATAGTGCCATTGGTGGTACACAGTTTTACTAGTGGTACTCCTTTGTGGTTTCGGGATTCTAGATTGGGGTAGCACTCTACAGTACGGTAATGATATGGTAATAATGTGCTATTAATAATAAACACATATAATGTAATATAGTAATTATGGGCAATTTCCAGGTAATTTCTTCGTAACATCTTGGTAATTGCCAACCCTAATCCCTTACCCTAACACTAACCATATCTTATGGCTAGTATTTTATTGCACATCATGTTGCTATCTTGTCGCCATGCTAAGGACATTCCATGGAATTACAGGGGTAATTACATACAAAATGACCTGAAACAATTACCATATTACTACCGTGCTGTAAAGTAACGTTTTGACACAGTTTTGTTCAGGTTTAGATTTGATTTAGACCTGATTCAGACTTGGTTTAGACCTGGTTCAGATCCGATTTACTATAGACCTAGTTTGGACCTGATTTAGTCTTGATTCAGACTCATTTTAGTCTAACAAAATGGTATCTGAAGAGGTGGCAATAGCACTATGAAAAGTTTGAGAAATACTATCCTATATCACAATTTATAATAGTCAAAATGTACCCAACCAAGGTATACATTTGAAATACCACTATTTGCCTGTGTGTTTTCCCTTCTTTCTCTCACCCACACACAAGCACACACATATGGACACACACAGACCCTGGTAAGTGCACAAATACACAGTCATCTGTCTCCATTGGAAGTAAGTCTGCACAAAGAAGCACTTGTGTTGCGATCTGCTGGACCCATTTGTCAGTTGTGCAAGAGTGGGACGATGCAGCACTCAATAACCTGGTGGCACTGCCATGACCTAGAGGATGACTGCAGCTTTAAGTAATGGTGACATGTGGAATCCTCTTGTATATACATGTAGCACTGGGGGTGAAAGACAGTTCTGGCCTAATGCTACAGGAAATATTTTAATCCCCTATTTACTGATACAAGCGTTGGTTCCTTTTAATCAATCTCTGCTTCCTTTCACAGCCAAAACAGAGCTGGAAACGCAGGAGAAGCAGCTGGCAGACACTCAGAAGATGTAAGTATTTGTGTAAAAAGATGTCCAATGTCACTACTTGGTAAAATACACATGAAGGATTGAGAACCAAATGGGCCAAAGTGAAAAGCTACAGATGATATAATAATGTTACTCAAAAACTAAGATAAATAATGGTTGGAGTACGCACGTCCTTCCTTGTGTTATCTCATGTCCACATACATGCTATGGAGGTCAAATGACAAATCTATCTGCAATTTAGATTTATTTATAATGATATCTCCAAACACTTTATTAGTGGATATTGCTTTTTACTGTAATAGGGACTGTAACTTTTGAGACATTATTGTTTAATTTTGGTAAAAAAATTAGTAAAATGTCCTCTACATTTGTAGCTATAAAATTCTTACAATAAGTCAGATAAAATGATTTCCTTCTTTTGTCAATTGGCTCCTTTTGTTTCTAAGACCTAGACGTGCAGAAGTGATGGCTTAGTTATGAATTTGACTTGAGAAAAACACCATGATGGATATTATTGAGACCGCTGAAATCTAACCCAGCTGTTTAGTCAATATTTTGGACTGGCCTCTTCCTCTAGTTACACTCGTAGGTGCCGAGCGTGGTGCCATTGCTTTGGGAGATGAGAGGGGCCCCCAGTGCAGTGTCTATGTGTTGTTTATCTAATCTCAGGCTCCGGGCTTCTGTTACTGCCACCTAGGAATGTGTGTCCTATAGCACACTCCAAACAAAGGCAGTCCGACCTGTCCATGCTATTGATCCACTGCAAATGGCCGTCAACATTTTACACTTTTACCGTGACATCTTGCCGTGCACTCCCAGTTGTATGTCTTATTTCCTGTTTTATTATATACACTTATGGATAAACATCACACAATGCAACACACATGGAAGTGTGTGGTGTTAAACAATGGCAGTGCTATATAAGGTCTGAACAAAAGTTTTTTTCAGGATGTTCATTTGAGACAAGGGCCACACGCAGCATCAAGGTGACAGTGGTACCCAACTCAGGATTTTAATAACTATTGAGCACCTAAACAAACTCCTAGAGACAATAGCCTATAGCAGGTCTTAACCAGGACTAAACCGGAACCACTAGACCAAGGTCTAAATCAGTTCTGAACCAGGTCTAAACAGCTCTAAACTAAATGTGAACCAAAACTAAACAGCTATAAACCAGCCTTTAAACCAGTACTAACTCAAATTAAAGCTCTAGTTTGGAGTTTTAGAAAAATAACAAATTGTTAGTAAAAATGCTTGACCAAAAGTATTTGGGGGTTATTTTGCTGTAGAGCCCTGTAGAGTTAAATCATAAAAACAGTTAAATAATTATGATAGATTACCTACTTTAAATCAGGGTATGTTTTCATTAAAAAAGATATTTAAAAGGCCAGTGGTTTAGCTCAGTCCGTACAATATGTAGCTTATTAAAATGCTTGCCTCCTCTGCATCATTAGTTTGATGACAGTTTTCCAAATGTCACTCCCCACTTTTCTCCCTGGTTTCCTGACAAATAAAGCCAAAATATAAACAGCTTTAAACCAGAACTAAACCAGCACTAAAACCAATTATAAACCAGTTGGTCACTACAACACTACAGTGGAATGCAGATTGCTCAGTCATCTCTGCTTTGCACTTTTACTGCATTACTAAACCAGAAAAGGTCACATTATGCTCAGATTAACATTCATATGCTAGGTTTCACAATAAGTGCAGTAATGTTTTGTGTTTTGTGTCCACAGCTTCTTGGAGCTCAGCGTGTCATTCTCAGTTAAGCCCAAAGCTGGAGAGAAGGAGGTTTCTCCCAACACTTTATTCTCGATTTGGCACGAGTTCTCATCCGATTTCAAAGAGCACTGGAAGAAACAGAACAAGCTGATGTTACAAGAGAGGTAAGCACGGGCACATAGAGTCTTAACATGAATGAAATATATTACTGCTCCAGTTACACTACTATACTGGTTTTACAAAGGGAGGGCATGGTGTAAAATGAAAGTGAAAATGGAATGACAGAGTTTGCAAATATTAAAAAAGTCCTACAGTTTCTGGTATAGCAGTCTTCCACAATCAATAACAAAAATAAGAGAAATAAGATAAATGAATATGTAATCTCAAAAAGTTGAAGAAAAATATTGTTAATTGGTAAATGAATGTGAGAGTAAACGGCTGTCTTTCTGTGTACTCACTGTGTACTAACTGGCACTACCTCACCTAAGTTACACATCACAAAAATGTTGAAGAAATGGGTATAAAGCAATCATTTTTATAAAAGTAGAGTAGATACAATATTTTAGATGCTTGTCATAAATCTGTACTTGAAATCACTACATAGGAAATCACTCAGCCTTTGTTGCCCCATCCCAATATTTTGTGTTTCTGCCAAATGTTTTGTTCTATAGTAAAATGAATATAGTAGTTCATAAAGTATAAAAGTCATTGAATTGTTCCTTTACCTACTTTTGACCTTCTCCCAAGCTTTAGGGGATTTGAGTTATATGTAGTTCTCTTGTTACTACATCTGGAGATCTGCTATTTTATTTATTATTAAGCATTACAAATTGACCAACATTTACATTTTTTCCTCGAGCACAAGTTCCCAAAACATTAATAATTTACAGTACATGTCCACCCGCTGAAGATGCTATCGTTTTCATCCAAATTCATGAAGGGGAAAGAGGTTAAATGACCCACATCAGTGTCTTTACCCCGCTAATCAAAACAACACATGCAGCATTTAGTTGGCTTACAGTGGTTAGATGAGTACAAAGATACAATTCACTGAATCAACAAAAACATAATTTGACCATTATGCCAAATAAAGATGGAATAGTGATTGCTTTCTGACCTTCTGGTGAGGTAGGGTGCATAAGGCTTGTGATTTATAGACATAAGCTGGCAAATATTGTATATTAAAGGGTCTATATTCCCCATTTTTGAAAGTTTGGTTTACCTCTAGCTTTATACATTTTAAAGAAAAAAAGAAAATAAATGTGTCAGCTTGGGTGCATGTCACTTCAAGGACCAATTGCCCAGTGCTTGCCAAGCAAACAATGGAAAGTTAAACCAAGTGTTTTCAGCTCCCAAGAAGGTCAGTGCCTCAGCATACAGGATTCATTAGACGTGTGAATGAAACAAAAAAAATATTGTAAATATGTTTAGTTGATGAAACAACTATGGGAAGCTCAAAAAAATTGAGTTAGAAGAATAATAGGATCCCCTTTAACATCTACTATATAATAGGCCAACATGCTGACATCCAATAATGTAAGATTGTGTGTTCAGCAAATGGCTGCAATGGTAATCATGTTGTCTTATTGAATGACAAATGAATACTACTGGCTTCCTGCACACAGTAGTAACCAATGAGTCAATTTTAAAGGAAGAGGGACTGGCGAGCTGACAAACCGACACTGCTTTATCCAAATACAAGTCAAAATCTGAACTGGAGTCCAAAATATCTTATTGTGTGCTTCATGAAAAATCTAAATCAATGTGGGTGTGCTTATCCGTTTCATTTATTTTTTTCAGGGTTAAAATGGCAGAAGAATGCTTCAAACAGGCCAGAGAGAAGGCTTCCTACAATGTGAAACCCAAACATGCCACTGGAATAGTATGTCTCAACTTTTTTAAATGGTTTAAAGGGACCATATTGTGTCTTGCAAATGTATTTTGTTCTTGATCTTTGTTCTTTTAGATTAGCTTTTCACATGTTTAACTCTTCTCTCTCTTATTGGTAAATATTGCTTTCTCTCCGATTACAAGGATCACAATTAGATGCATTTCTTGTTAAACCCCCCTTTCTTGCTGTTAGCCATGCTCACTTTAACACTACAATACAAAAACAAAACAACAAAACATAAAGTGGGTGTTCTTTATCTGGAAAGTTAAGGTGAAACTAAATATATTCAGCTCCTCAAAAGATCAGCGTTTCAGCATACAGGATCATGTGAATGAAAAAAACTAACTAAAAGCTTTCAATCATTATTACAAGGTTGAAAGAGTTAGCATTTCAGAGCCTCTTGAAATCCAATTTCCACCTCTACCTGTTTAGTTTTATGTCTCCCCTGGTGCAAATTCTCTCCTAACCTTTGCGATCCACACCTGGCTCCTAAAATAGTGCCAGCTCTACCAAGCACTCTAAATAATCCAGATGTGTTGCTATGTTTCTCCACAGAAAGCCAAGCTGGGTCCAAAGATCTGACGCTGGAAAATGGAAAACGATCATCAAGCATCTCTTTTGCACTTGCATTATTATACAATCCTGACACGAGCCATACGTCATTTTGACAACATTTATTTACTTCTAGTGTTTGTTTTCAATTGATTTAGAGCTGGTGTTTATTGTGAGGGGCTCCAGAGTGGATATTATGTTGATACTGTGTCGTTTGAACCAGCAGTGAAAAAGTGAGCTCTCTTTACAGCTCTTTGATAGCGCTCCTGTAATTCCAATGAAATATCACTGCCACAGGACGCCGTAAAACTGACAGGATTTATTAAAGTTGTGCACCGATCAAAATGGCTCCAGACGCACTCTCCATTGCTTTATACAGAGCTATTTTAGTCATTAGTTTACATCTCACTTGAAGAGAAGCACTGTCTCCTGAAATATTGTAATGTGATGGGAATAGATCATACGCCATACGTTAAGTGCCTTAGTACACAACCATCTGTCTACAGGACAGTATGCACTCATGGGACATATACATAGAAAGAAATCATTGACATAGACTTTGTGTGTTTGGGATCTTGTGTAGTTCCCCTCTGACTGTCTGTGTGTGCATTAAGTGAAGTGTTGTTGTTTTTGATAAATCATAATGTACTTACTTCAAATACAGGCTACTCTTCCTGCTTGCGCCTGTGTCTATATTCTGAACAATGTGACCTTGTGCAATCCAATATTATTTTATCTCTATTTGAAAACTTTATTTATGAAAAAGAAATAAATTCAATTAGAAAATGCTTTGATTACAGATTTCTTTTTAAAAAATCACATGAAATACACTTTACACAACACTTCTATGAAATAGATTTAATATATTTTATACATAATTACACACATACATCAAATATTTGTACTGTATACAGTATATACCGTTGAACCGCCTCTATACAAATTTCACCCCGACTTGCAGCCTGCAGATGAATGCCAAACTATATATTTCTGCACTGTTTGTGTTGTTATTTTTGTAACAACATAACATAAGCAGTTGATTGTCTGAAGAAAATTAAGACAGATTTTAAACAGATGTAATTTCAGATTTTGTTTTATTTTCCTCTTCCACAGAATGACACATTTTCAAAATAAGTGTGTGTTAAATGCATATATGCTTTTTATTTTCAAAATTATGTTTTAGACTTTATTGAAAATAATTAACTTGCTTGTGTGACAAGGGACAACTCATTTACAATTAAATCAGTTTAGATTTTGTATCACATCAGTTTCTCCTTTTGGAGGGGACATAAACCAACAGTTCGACCCTCAGTTTCATTTGTTCTTCTGTGTCCAATCACATGAACATTGTAGAAAACACTGTGTGCACAGATCACAGTTTGCCGTGGCTGCTGACGTCCACAGACATGCAGCGACACTGCTTGACCCTCTGGACTTTGCGGTGCCTGAATGGAGGTTGGAGGTCTGGACAGTCCAGTTGTACAGTGAGGTGAGTGATGCGGTGTGGTCTGCAGAAGGAGCAGGACTGAAAGGGCTCATGGAGCTTGTTGTGGTTTTTCCGCCCTGAGCCCTGACCGGTGCCGGGGCCCATATGACGGGGGATGTAGAAAGAGTTACACTGGCCATAGCAGAAGCGGTTGACCACAGTGCGGCTGAGGCAGCCGTCCTCACTGATGGTCTGTCGAAGAGGCTGTGTCTTGCACCAGTCTCTGCGCAGATACCTCCGCTCGGTCACCACCAGAGCCTCTCGACTGGATGACAGTACCTCAGGCTTCTTCTGCAGCAGTCGGTGGCGCTCTGAAGACAGGTTCCCTTTGCTCTTGTACGGAGACGGGATGGAGCCCTGTGGGCGAGGCTTTCTGCTCTCAGCAGTGATGCAAAGCACCCCCGCGAGCAGCACAGGTAGTGTGATCCTCCACAGCATTCTGCAAGAAAAACAAGGTTGAAAAGTAAGAACTCAAGGTATGTGTATTACACAAATATGTTTTACTCATTACCCCATTTAAGACATAAATTATGTCTTAGAAAACAGGCAAACACTCTAAACATATGATTACTATTCAGTGTTCACAATCATGTTAGTGCTTTCGTGTAAGACGGTGTTCCTCTTGTAGCCTTGCAGGCATCACTGAAGACATGAATCCATCACCAGGGCCTTCATTGTCAGCATCTCTGTGTCATTAGTTTTATTTGCTTTCCTCTCAGCTACGCAACTCTTTCAAAAATAAACAAACCTTGCCATCAAAGGATACATTTAAACACCCATAACGAGAAGGGGAAGTTGATTTTATTGGTCCCGTCGCCGGGTAAAATAATTAAGGTTGTGCTTACTTTAGTCATGAACTATGCCACAGATATGTAAACAGGCATTAGAGGGGCCATCTGCATGTCATTAGTGAAGAGATTGGGAACTGTACCGTGCCCCTATGGAGTCCAGTCTTGGACTCTTTAGTGATAGAGCAAAGTGAACTGGTAATGACCCATAGTGACCATGAAGGCCAAAGCACTTGTGTCCACACAAGATCTCCACAAGTGATTTCTCAGCATTCTGCGAGCGTCAGTCCGTCTGAGCCCGGGCCGTCAGTGTTTGTGCCAGCACATATTTGACCATCACTCAAGCATCTTTTCAGCAGATGTTACTCTTGACAAGCATTGCATGACATCAAGTCCGAAATTCTGACAGAGAACCAAAGAGCCTCAAGGCCATTGGCTGCACCTTTTCACAGACTCCTCTTTGCTGTGCAAATTTGTCTGGACTCCTTCTTCCTTCCTGGACCTGCAACTCTATTTGACATGGAACAAATGATTTTATCATAATCCACTTTGTTTAGTGCTTTTCTTCTGCCCTTGACCCTGGGGTCATGGCAGCTGTGGCCGCATGCACACACGAACCATGTCTGTATTTCACTGTCCAGACTCTAAGCTGGACAGCAGCTGCTCGACTGTCCAGCAGCATAGTACTGTGGCTTCTCCTTCTACAACTACACATGTGGTCAGACAGATATCAGATAGTACATGTGGCTGATGGTCAGGTTTAAACAAGAGAGAGAGTTTTGTATATGGTATAATATGGCAGGCAACCAAATCTCTTTGGCAAAATTTTTTTTCCCATCTTTTTCAAATAAATACATATTATCTTTTTCTTATTTTTTTTGCTGGGAAATAGACATGTGGCTCTTGAAATAACTTAATCAGAATGGGACATGTACAACCAGTTTTATGTTTTAGACATGCTTGCTCACACACACAAACACACACAGACTGAGGTTAGAACAACTAAAGCTGAATGTCCTGATGGGACCTTTAACCACCTACTGCCTCACTGGGTCATGACCCCACTACATCTACTTCTACGTATGACAAACTCTCATTTGTCTTGAGTCGGGGAGTGTCTTATTCCTGCTGGCTGGAGTTTGAACGCTCGACTTGACTCTTTTGGAGGAACAAATTTTGCTTCTGTCTGCTGGGTTTGCCTTCTTTCTGAAAATGTTGTAGAGCTAAAACGGCACCCTGGTGCGCTAGCCTGTGGGACCCTTCTGGGAACACTTGACTAATTGTGTATATAAGACATGATGGATGGCCTGTGGATGGCCCCTCTCCTCCTCTACTTTCAGTCTAAGCAAGATCCTAGTCCTTCTTCTGCCAAGCTTTCCTCATCCATCTCTGCCCAGAGACAAATTGCGGTTTGGGGTTTCTGGGGGTGGCTTGCTGTGTTGGAGGTTAGTGGTTAGGGTTAGGAGATAGTGAGGTTTTGGGTAATGATAGTGTACTGATGACCTACTGGGAGCCTAAAGCAACTATGTTTCTTTCCTTGTCAACTGCATATACGTTCTTCATCTTTATTCCGCTCCCATCTGTCTCTCTTTGCTTCACTATCTGTCTGTTTTAGCTTGACAAACGCACTAATCATCACGTCATCTTGCAGACAGAAGGAGACTGTGGTTTCATGGGTATTGGACCCTCTCGGACTGGGCTAACGCTAATATTGTCCATGAAACACAGTGTTATGTTTAAGCACAACCACAAATACTCTGAGGGATATGCTTCGCTGATCTGTGGCAGACCCTGGTTCCAAAAATTCAGCCCCCTAATGAAATCACAAATACCAGTAAGTGCTGAGCTAGACACAGGAAAACAACTATTATGATCAGTGGGAAGTTGTTCTGTTTTGTTTTGCACTGTTCCATGTTTTATGACTGGGGACGTCAATTGTTCCATTTTCACAAGAAATAATTATAATGTTTAGCTTTTGTCTTATTCATATCCAAGGATGAATTACATTTACTTATAGTTTCATTTACTAGAGTAACCATTTTAATCACTATTAAGATTTTGGTTTTAAACAGTACTTTTTATGACACCAAAACCTTTTCAAACCGAGTCCATCATTTATTTACTCCACAAACTGGTGGTGAGAAACTAGTTGTTTTGTCATAGCCATGGGGCAGATTAAACACACCTAACACCACCAAACACGTTAATTGTGCAAACACTTTCATATATGAGCAAGGAGAGTGAAGTGTCTTGCCATAGGACACAAAAGCAGTGCTGTTTGAAGCACAAAGTAAACTTCCAATTATAAATAAATGATTTGTTGCTTATTTTGAAAAACAATATCTGCTTACACTGTAATTTTTTAGGGCCCTTTGGCAAGACATTTTATGCACTGTATGTGGTTGGTGTTTGATTTTAAAGTGCTTTAGACGTCTTAAAAATAAATACAATTTCTAATTTCTATTCTTATTTTAATGTAACAGTATTCTTACTTAAGTGCAAATTACTCTTACACCTCTATTCAAATCTGCTTCCCAATGATAAAGAAACATTCCCCAATCCTTTCAAAGCATTCCCATTTGTTCACATTATATACATGTCTTGCTCAGCCATGTGAAATGTCTTCCCAGCATGCCGCCCTTCAAAGGCAGGTTAAAACAAACAAAACCTGATGCCTCAATTATTGGTGCGTCAGAAAGTCTCATACACAGACTGGTAAGTGCAGTTAATTACAGTAGAACTACATTTAATTCACCGTGCAGCTCAAACCTCAGCCTACATACACACACCCTGATGTGACCACACACGTACACACACATACACTGGATACCAAGAGAAAGGGAAAAAAATACTAAATGAAATGTTTTCACTCCGAGGCAATTACACCAAGAGGAACCATGTCATTATCTGTATTTGCGGATTGCGTTTTCCCAAACTATGCTCCGACTATTGGCTAATTAACAGTTGAAGGGTTGGGGGCTTCCTTTTGGGGGTCTTTGCTAGGTCTAAATGTGTCTAACATGACCAGGAGGCTCCTTAAGGCACTTCGGGGCGGCCATTTGTCACCACAATCCATCTTGATAATGACTAGCACAGCCCAGATAGCAGTATAATGCTTCCCAAGTACCGGCAAGAATGTAAAGTTGACACGCCTGGCACAAAGCGCTCAAGTTGAGGATGAAAGGCAATTAGAGATGCCTTGATAGAGCTAGTGTTCTAGATCAGGTGATAATCCAGCCGCAGTGGTTTACAAACAGTAGTAATTTACACTTTACAAGGCCCACTGTGAGAAAACGACCAGTTAGGGAATTGCAGCTGCTTGCTTCTCTGTGTTTTCTCAATGTATAAATAACTATATTTTTCTTATGATCTTAGAAGTGTGACTGAGAGTGTATGGAAATAGTATCTCACTTCACTGTATACTAATAGTTTATAATGAAAGTGACAGTAAACATTTATGACAGCAAGAATTTGGAGCAGTTGAGTTACAGCTGTATTAGTAATGTCATCTTTCTAAACGCATACTCTGGGAATCTAAGGATAAACAGGCGCAGGGATAAAGAATTGAACTGTTCCATCTAACACCAGGTATTTTTGATAACCCTTTGTTATGTAATGCTACTCCTATCTTTTTGGGATACATTCTAATATATAGCATAGGAAAAAATGGCTATTACTTTTGTTTTCCAATACTCATACAAGCCAAGCCACAAAGAGTCACTAAACACTCCTTGTGCTGGTCCCAAGCCTGGATAAATAGAGAGGTTGATTCAGGAAAAGCACCAAGACTAAGCCTAGTGCCTGGAAATCACTACAAGCTAAAAGACGGATGGTTTGTTGAGGATAAGATTGTAGGAAAAAGCCACAAAACACATAAGAATACCTGTGTTCCCCAGTATATGCACCATCATATGTCTGAATGAGATGTCCTTTTAGATGTCCTTTCTAATGTGATCCTGTAAATTTATCTGGGTTTGGCACAGGCACAAAGTTTCGCTAGATTTTTTTGCTGCAGGAGACAATGGGGAAACTAACCATTTCACTAAAACATGCAATAGCAATAAGAAAGCTATTAGAAATTGGCCACATAGTTTTGTCCACAGAATAAATTCCATTTCTTTCTGCATGTGTTTTCAGGATCAAGGACAGAGGATACAGTCATTGTTATAAAGTCATATTTGGCAAATCTCTCATATTTGTCTGTTTAAATAAGATCCATCTTTCACAATCACACAATCACACAATCTATTTTAATGCTTACATGCAACATTAAAATAACTATATGTTTATTTACCTCAGTTATAAAGCATTTTGGATTGACCTCCTTGTTTCCCACTACAATCCAATACCCTAGCCTCCTATGCACTGCTTAAGTCTCCCTCTCCCCCCCTGCACTCCATGTGTTAAGCATGTCATACGGCCTTCTATCAAACGCCCGTTTTTCTGTCTTTAGGGGATTACCACGTAGCATTTTCTGTTGCTTAAGAAACTGTAATGTGTCTGTGTGCTAAATCCTCTTTGACATCAGAGCGGACTGTACAAGGTGGTGCAGTCACCGGGGCTGTAAGACGGATCAGAAGGGCCCACTCTGACTAGCATTGATTGCACGCACATTCACACACACATGTTCCCTACGCATACACACATGACTCTACACACAAGAGGGAGCAGGCAGGCAAAACAGAAACATAACTCTAGCCTATCTATCATTATATGTCATCTATTGGAAAAACGAAGTAACATCTTAATCTCCAACTGTCATCGCTGGCTAATTCTCCCACTCACAATACTAATTCCTTAAACCCTGAACCACTAATTATAGTCATTTTCAAGACAGTTTTTATCTACACAACCTCACCTTGAAGGGCTATGTTTTTCCACCCCACTGGGAATAAACTCTTACCGCTGGCAGCTATAGTAAATAGCTGTTCAATTACAGTTGTTAGAATTACATGGCTTTGTGCTTACTCATTTGCACCTGGTGACTCACTATCAGTCCGTCTACTGCCAACTTGTTCTGAGTTTTTTTACCGCATACAGATCGCCAACATTGTAGGCTTGTACTGAATCCAAATGTCTACACTTTGACATCATTTACAACATCTGTCATTACAAAGAATTTGGGAATATTTTGAGAAATTTTGTTTTCTATGAGATGGGAAAGTAGAAGTAAAGAAAATACTTGAAAGGTGCAAAAAGTACCATAAAAATCAATAAAACAAAGACTACAGGAATGGCGACTTGAAAAGTATAATTTAGTAAGTATGCAAATTATTTGGTTTTCATTCTTAGTTATCGTGTAATTATTTTTGGTGCAAGGCAAAATTATTTGATTGATAGCATGGTTTGTTAAAGTGAAATATGAACTAAAATTGGAATCTGCACTATATCTAAATCTATTCAAAACACCAATCTCAAAGTACTACTTAGTATGCATGTCACTAATTGGTTTGCATTAGTTATCTCTGCAGTTCATAGCCGTGTACACTGAACATTTTTACAATTTCTCATGTAAATTATTTCTTTATTTTACCAAACTACTGATTTAATTTAATGTTGGTGCCAAATAGGTTTAAACATGAACTTTAGTTACCTCACAGACTTGTAGGACAGTAGTGTGTTGATGATGGACTCAAGGCAGACCGTCCACCTTCACTGGTCCTTGCGTCCGCTTCCAGGTTTGGGTTTCCATGGCAACATAATCTGTAGTATCCTTAGGTTTCCTCCTTTAGTGCTTCAGCTTATTGTGCTCCAAATATATCTTCCAAAATGTTCTTTAAAATCTATAAAATGTTGAGTTGCTACAAGCCTTAAGTTACATTGAACCAGAGAGTCTGAATGTCTTTGAAGGCTTTGACTGCTGCACTGTTGCACTGTGAATGTCTACCACCCCCTTCCCTTCCCTCTTCAAGACTGGGAGGTTTTCTCCTATTGGCCATTGTGTGACTCAAACCAAGCTTCACTTCTCTCACTTTCCCCTCTCCGGCCCTCTTTGGCATTCTCCTTGTGCAATGTTTTCTTTGATATCTTTTTATATATCCCACCCATCCATCAGGAGTCGGGCCTATCAAAATGACACTCAATCCTAAAGTCTTTGTTCCTCTTCCCAGTCCTTCCTCTGTGCACTTTAAAGTGACATGCTTGAACAATAAAGGGCACTTTTGGTAGAAAATAGTGCACTTATAAACTCAGAATTGGCATTGAAACCACATTTAAGACATAATATGGGCACCTAAACATACTGTTTCACGTTAGGAAAAATGTCTTGATGGATGGCCTAGTTTCTTAAATGAATAAAAAATATGAAAGGGAATAGCCTGTTGTTTAGTATGTATATTTAGCAAAGGCCCATGCACTTTTTGTGTCATCGGTTTGTCTACAAGCTTGATGCTGAAATACCACATAGTCTAATACTATTGGCTACTATAATACTACTAGATTTTATTATAACTAAAAAACTAAACAAAAACAACAACAAACATATTTGAACAATAAATGGTTCTTAGTTAGAAAATAACCATCTTTTAAAAACTTTCTTATTGACACTGGCACCACACAACATTAAAGACATAATAAGGGAAGTCCCAGTTTGGACCCTGGTGCCATAATAAATCACTGCCCCTCTTTCAACCACACATTCAGAGTTGACGGGACACTTCGAAAATGCAGGCATTCCTCGGGACAATAATGTTGTGCTTTGTGGCTCGTACAAAGCTGACCACTGGGCATCGAGACTGGCTGTCACCCGCAGAATCAAACGAGCTGAAGCATTAAGGAAGCAAAGCAAATCCCAAACGGTACGGTCCCAACAACAGGCCCTTAAGAAAACAAGACGGTGATGACATTGTCTCATGACAAATCTTCATTTGTCACCATGGGCTCTCTCTTCTGCTGAGAGCCGGAGCAGCGTGTGTTTAATGGTGGTATGAAAAGGTTTATCACCCTCTAGTGGTGGAAAACAAAAGCGCTGCTTGTGAACTAAATAATGCAAACATGAAAGTAGCTGGTTAGCCCAATGCCTTACATAATGTTCAGGTCTTCAGAGTGTTCCTTATGTAAACCAAATGGAAAAATGTCAAGCTCCTGTAAAGAATTTATTGTCAATAATGAATAATTGGGAATTACAGATCTTCTTTTGTGTGTAAAATTATATTTCATTGTGTGAGACTGACATCTCCTCCCTATGCTACTACAATTTCTCTTTTATTAGTATTAGCATACTTCCACTGACATGCTGACAGACATTCTTGGCATGTAGATGAATAGATGAATCGTAATAGAGCCCATGACGAATTAGTGTTAGTGTATGTATAGGCTATATGTGTCTGCTCATTGATTAATTGTCCAGGGTGTACACCACCTCTGAAAAGACTACGTTCAAAAAGTTAAAATTTACATTTAGCCTGAAAATGGGACAAAAACTCCAAACTTACAGCCCAGTAACAGATAGAGGGCCAACTTTAATAATACAAGTAAGTAAAAGTGTTTTAAATATGGTATAAAAATAAATGCATGAGAATAACAAAGAATCATGTTTTACATAAGACAGGAGATGGCATTTTTGCAGTTTTTGAAATGTCACTTTACAAGTGCAATGGAAATCATAGGTGCTAATTATTGTAGTGCAAGAAAATAATGCAAAGCAAAGTAAATGTACAATAAATAATTATAAGAATAATCATAATATATATGTATATATATTGTATATTCATTCTGCACAACACTTCCCATAGCGTGACAAAATATCTGTGACCTGGAATCATGGACAGTGATGATTTTATTTAACGGCTGTTTTCTTTTTTTCTCTATTATGATTTTTTTCCCTCTCTGACATCATCTGTTGGAACTGGAAGTGAACAAGGGGGCTTGGATCCAGACATTTTTTCCCAATGGAAAAGCTTGAACGCTGGATCGGAAGTCCTCTGATGACATCACTATAATGTCAGTTTGTCAGTGTCCTCACACCAGTCCAGCTGTGGCCTCTGCAGGACAATACTGAAATAAATAATGAGAGAGAGGAGCGGGGCGTCCCCCTCGTGGACATGCAACATCCGGTGGACAACAGACGAACACTGGCCCCATGTCCCACCAGGCCCACAGCTGAAGAAGACGATGATGAAGAGATGACAAGGTTCTCCTCCCCACAACCCAGAGAGAGAGAGAGAGATGGCATTATGTTTAGCTTGATGATGGCACATGATTGTGCAGCCTCGTGGATCCTATTGGTTTGACCTGGACAACAGAACAAAAAAGACAGCTTTTTAAGATGGGTGAAGTCTTAAGTTACTTTTTCTATTAAGAGTAAAGTTACCTGGAAGCAGTGACCTTCAGAATAAGTTCTTACTTTTCTGTGGACAAAGAGGAGTACATGGTAAATGCATGGTGTATAAGGTAAGGCACTATAGATAATGAGGGTAATTGAAGGCTGT
This sequence comes from Hypseleotris bucephala, assembly GCA_036025885.1. Lineage (NCBI taxonomy): Eukaryota > Metazoa > Chordata > Actinopteri > Gobiiformes > Eleotridae > Hypseleotris > Hypseleotris bucephala. The sequence goes on from JAVQKG010176428.1 coordinate 23,061, forward strand.
AAAAAATATATTGGTTTAAAATTAATCATTTTGTTGACATACAGTATTTCTCCTATTTTATTTTGTGTTTTAGTACATA
>JAVQKG010176475.1:0-16883 GCA_036025885.1 Hypseleotris bucephala
TAACATAGCAACCTAGCATTTGAACAGTGTCAGATATACATTACAGATATTGCAACAGCAGACATTGCGATAATACTTTTGCGATATATTGTGCAGCTCTACACAATGAAGTAAAAAAGCTTGTTGTAGAAAGATCCATAAATGGCTTTGCTTTGTGTATGCAGAGGCTGTGTACATGAAAGCAGCTAGACTAGATGATGACACTAAGAGGCGTGACGGCGCAACGTCCCGCTGTGGCTAAAGCACCTCACCTCCAAGGCAAATACAATTGCCTCTCCTCATAACAAAAATATAACAACCCCTCACAACACAACCAATCTACTGCCCCCATACAGGCAACATGTCAGCACTCATTTCACTGGCAGCAACCATGGGATTTCAGATTAACACAAATTTCAAATGTGTGCCACTGCAGCATTTTTATTAATATTTTTTAGAGTAAACCATGTCTGGGGCAAAACACATGCCAAGCAATCCTCTGCAAAACTTACATTTTTCATTTGCTGTAATACTGGATTTTAGGAACAACAACTGGGAAAGATTAGCTGAAGGAATAGGGTCACGTTGTAGCCGAGAGAGGAAGCCTGATCCCGGTGCTACACTTGGGCTGCCATTTGAATGGAAGCCCGGCTATTTAAAAAGAGGATATGGCAAACATGTAGCCACTGCTTACAGTAAAACCTATTTGACATAAGGTTGCATCCAGGGATTCAAATGAGACTATGCGCTGGATGTGTCCGGCCAGTGGGATCATCCACGACTAATCCAATATTTTGGATGAACATGGAAGGGTGCAGAGTATAATCTCAGCATGTAGTCTGGCAGATTATGGCAAGTTGGTAAACCTGATGTAGTAAGGGTTACATAGATTAACACTGATGAGGACATCAGGGTGCATTGGTGACACTGAACTCATGGCCTGGGCTACAAAATGTAACTGGCAATTGAATTTTGAATAAACTCTCCATAAGTTTCAAGCCTGTTTTCTACAAGAATATCAATACTGCTATTTTCACTACTTTCACCAACAAGGTTTTCACTTTGGGTTTAGTGGGCAAGTGGATGATTTTACCCTGAACTAGATGTTACCCAGTTTAAGTCCATGCTTATGTAGTATCTCTTTCTGCAAAGTGAAGCTGGCTGGTCATTTGAATGACGTCAATGTATCTCATCCCATTGTAAAATTGTACTGTAATTGTACTGACCAGGGGTTTGATGATCAATTATGCAGTAGTTCTTTACACGGAAATGTAAAAAAAAAAAAGCATATAGCATTTTCTATTGCCTGCAACTGCACTGATTTCCCAAAATGCAAACTCTGAACTTTTGGAGACTTATGAAACCTATAATAATATGAGTTATCGTCTATAATAATATAATAATATAATATTGCATTATGCCCCTACAGAGCCATTTCAGCTATTGTTTCAGCTTTGACCTGTATGAAATATTCATGCATTACAGCCAGGTACACCACTAGGTTTATTATGACAATATAATCCAAACAAACTCAGTGATCTCTATGGAAAAGTATCCATTCACATCAATATGACTAACTATGAATCATTTTCTTTATCTTATCTAGATTAATTATAATTATAAAACTGCAATCAATTTCAAATGCAGTTCTAAAATAGCAAATGATATCTGTAATCTGCACAACAAAGAGCAGGAAAACAAAAAAATGCCATATGTATGCAAATCATATCAATCTCAAGCCATTACTGAAACAATTAATCTTTAGCAATCTCTAAAACATTTTAATCATGATCGTTACAAATGGTTAACTATTCATTACGCAGGCTAATTAGATCATAAATTGTATGAATACACGTTTGTGGGTGGTTTTGAAGGCTGGGGACAAACAGAAAGGCAACTATTGGCTTGATGGTGTGTGCTGCATGAGTGACACCAGTATCAAGGTGACTGCAGGGATGTAAGTTCATATTCAACTGATTTATTGTCAGTGCCTAGAGATGGGTGGTCAGGTGATCAGAGGTCAGATGATTAGGGGATGTCATTCAGCTCTCCAGAGGTTGAGAGCAAAAATTATGTCTGCAGTTACCACAATTAAAAGTAGAGACAATAGAAAAGTCGAAATTATAACAAAAAATAAATTGTGTAAAATTGATTGATTGATGTATCTGTATATGAAATATTAGCTTAGGCCTTTCCTTGACCTTTACGGCACTTTGTCCAATCAAGAGACCTAACTGGTCCATTGATTAAAAGCTACATACTATTGGAAGTTAGCAGAGAAGGGCCTTGCCACTCTCTCCAACTAAAACGTCATGTGTTGTTGTATTTGTCAACTGTTGTGACATTTGTATGGGTCCGCGAGAAAAAAAGGCGGTACAGTGAGGTTGCCATTGTGACAAGATGACAGTCACCACACTAACTCCTCCATTAAGACAGTCTAGAAAGAGTCAGGGAAATGCTTGAAAGCCCGGATTTTATTCAAGGTTATTTTTTGCATAAATATACTTAGTCATAGCCGTGCATTAGTCTCAGAAGCCATTAAAGACAAGATAAAATTGCAGGTAAATCAACGCTATCGGTAAAAGGCTGCCATGTCAACCTGTACATTAGCCCTGTTTGCTGTTCATTTAGTGAGCTACTGAGCTGCCATTATCAACAAGGGGAAAATGAATGTATAATAAAGAAAACAGTGCTATATTCGACTGACAGCCACTAATGTATGTACGTGCTGTTTGTAAAAGCCAGTGACACAAAACTAAAGAATGGGATGGTTGTGTCTGGAATTGAAAAGGAGGGAGTAATCTAAAAAGAAAATGGAGGCATGATTTAGGGTTAGAATAATTGACTTTGATCAAGGTCCAAAAGGTAAACAACGCAATTTTTCCTGGTTGCGTGCTTGTCTTTTCAAAGAAACTAAAAGCGTGTTATTGCAAAGAGTTGATTTGGAGTAAGACACAACCCTGTCATTTGCACAAGCAGCGTTTTCAAAATCAGAACAAGTTCACAGGTTAGGTTTGATTACACTGTGGCATTGTGGGAAAATTAGGCTTTGTTATCAGTGGCATCAAGAAGAATAGTGTTCTTAAAAAGTGTGTTTTAGGAGCTCATCTGTCTTCCTCTCATCATGTCTTTCCCTTAACTTGCTTTTTTTCTACCGCTGTGCCACCAAGACCCTGTTCAAAGACTCAAAACACACAAATATAGAAAGAAAAAATGAGAGAGGGAGCTTGTACTGAGCAAAAAATAAACTTTTTCCCCTTTGGAGTCAAACAAAACATGTATTTGTGTCAACATATTGTGTAGTGTGATGTTAGTTTACAGAGGGAGGAAAGAGCTAAACATTTCAAACAACAGTATAGGCACAATTCCTGGACCTTTTCCTCACAGAACCATTGTTTAGACTTTATGCTTTTGCTTTGATGTCACCCATAATTAATGCAATCACACAATTATTCAAGCTATTTTAAACATCTTTGAAGTGCGTTGGACATTTTTCTTCTGCATTTTAACCTGTTCTAATTTGTTTTTTAAGCATTAATCAATCCGCTGAGAGTCACAAGCTAATTCACTTTTTGTGGCGGTCCCAAGCCTGGTAAATAGGAGATGGAAAAAGTTTAAAGATTGCACCATTTCTTTGTCCTACTTCAGTGTTGGCAATGTGGTATAGAACAGCCAATATAATAAAATAATAAAACAAATTCTACATTGATTTTTATTATTATAACTGGGAATAAAACTAAATTCCTCAAAAATGCCTAAATATATTTTTATACTTTGTTAGACCTAATTTTAAGCTCAAAACAGCAAAATAAAAAAAAAATACCAGCCACATGCAAGTAAACAAGTTTTTCAACATTATGCTTACCAAATGGTTTCATCATGCACTAGTCAGAAGATTGTAGAAGGGGCAGACTGGCTGTACTTTACTGTCTAGCAAGTGCACAAGGGGTGACGGGGGGGATATTAGGTAAAATACATGTCTGACTAGACTTAAGGCGGCATTGCAAACAAGCTCCCAAAAACACTTGCTAAGCTTCTAGTGATTTCTGTATTCATTTATCATACATAATTTAGCAGTGCCCAATATGAAAATCATCTTATTTTTTCATTAACTATAATTTGGACATGGTGTAGAATGCAACTCCACAGGTCACTTTGGAGACTGTAACATTTGTTTTTGCATCTGTCCAAGTATGGTTTTGTCAACTTGCCATTGCACACATTCCAAAAATGAAATAAAATAACAAATTATATAATGGCAACTCTTGTGTGGGCATTGAATTATCAGCGTAGCATGCAAACCTATTATAAAGCATATTCCCTTTAAACATATACAGTATTGCCCTTATTCACAAATCTACATAAAAAAACATAGCTACAAAAGACTTTTAAAAAACAAATGTGTACAATAACTGAAAATGTGTTTTAAAGTTACAGCAGACATTTATGATTTTAATGATATTTCCATATTCCTGAATGTTTCCATGTGTTGCTTGGGTAGTTGACACCTGGTCTCACAGCTTTGTACTGTAAGTGTGTATCGTGTCATGCCCTCCTTCTCCATTCCCCTATAGGACTATCTCTCACCCCCCTGGTGTGTTGTTGCACTAATGTAGGTCTGTGGGAATGGGTGGCTGCTGGCGTTTCAACAGGGATGACCAACTTCCTTTTCTGTGGTATGTTAGCAGTGCTTATCAGCCGACTGCATGCCCCCAGCACTTCACAGATCCTCCGCCACCTCACTGCCACTGGATGTTTACACTCATGCCGTCACAAAGTCCACCCTGGGGACTGTGTGTGTGTATGTGTGTGTGGGCTTGTGAGTGTGTGTGTGTGGGCTTGTGCGTGTAGCCTGGTGGGGACTGACCTAAACATCCAACCCTAGAGACGAGGGTCACAAGTAGGACAAATCTGAGGCTGAAGGACAGTGTATACTTTCAGACGGCTTAAAACAAAATGGTACTAAATTGTGACCCATACAGCATGGAGTCTCTCAAAGTTTGTAAACAGAAAGTTCTAAATTCCAGAATGGATGCAACTGGAGGCAAGACCATAATTCCTAATAGAGAAATTTGTCATCAAATCAAAATCATAATCTTGACTTAATAAAAATCGTGATGTTATATTTTTACCATATCACCCACCCCCAGTGCTATTGTGATAGAGCCAATGAAGCCACTACCCTGTGGGTCCAGCCAAGTGCGTGTAACCAAGCATGAGATGAATAAGTAAGCAAGGACAAAGGGTCATCTACGTAACTACAACTTAATTTTCAAACATATTTTCAAGCTGTGCTCAACATATAATTTCAAAATGGCTCTTACTGTGAGATTATGTGTCTTAAGTCATAACTTACAGCAGCAAATTGGGGACATTCACTTGTGCATGCTGTTCGGATGTTGTTCAGTGAAACGTATTGGGCTGAATTTTCAAGAGTACCCCTGTCAGCCTGTATTTATATGTGACTTCCTGCTGTTGCCTTCACCCGCCGCTGCTGTCATGCTGTGTCACAAACAAGCAGCTGACAGCACTGTAATTTTCCTGTATGGCACATCTATGACAACAAAGATCAAAAACATCCCTTTACCTTTACCTTTACCTTTACAGCCAAATGACTAACCTTGGATCCAACTGTATTCACTTTTTTTTAAATAGCCAAACATACAAAGTGCACGACTTCCATTGTTTAAGTAAAATACAAATTAGCAATCATGCAGAGGAGACAGTGTATGCATGTTCATTTAGTGCATTGATGGCAGTTTGTAGGCCGGAAGAGAAAGAAAATCACAGACAGTCCTTGGAGCTCCAGCCCTGCACTTCTATGTAGAGAAAAGCCAAGCCACAGAGTCACATCTCCACCAGCCGACTGCATTGTGGCCCTGTGAATAGCTAAATGCACAGAGCACAAGGTAAAAAGGTTAGCCTTGATTTGAAAGAGGTGCCAGAAAAATCTCTGCATCATAGTCATGACTGCCTTCATTTTACCCTCACAGGCCTCACATTGAAGGCTGTTAAAACACAAAGGGGGGCACACTGGAGCGCAGGCACAATTTCAACTCAAATCAGACTACCAAATTAGAGGAAAATTTTGCACATTCACTCTTCTTGAAAAATCAGCTTACTTTTGCACCATGCCATCTCGTTTTCACTTTTCCTAATCAACACTCACATGGCCTAATTGGCTGCTGTGCTCCATACCCACACACTGTACACCGTAGTCGTCATCTTGGAAAACAAAATGTTCAAAAGTTAGTAGGATTTCAAAATGTCACGGCTGATTCACCCAATTCAAGTGTTAGCAAACAGCCAAACTCTTCAAGCCTTACAAGAGGCCAGATACTTCCACTTGAAATGTCCCAGATACACAGTAGCTTCATCCAGTCATGGGTTTGTGGGGTTTTATCCAAGTTTTGATTCTGAGATGCGGATTTGTTGGACTCTGTTTTAAATTGCATGCTTACCACAGTCGCTAGCTCAGCACAGACTTTTATTGTACACTTTCATGTGCTTTTCATATTTCTCTCTCTCGCTCGGCCGGGTGCCCAGTTGGACCAAAGCTGACGACAACATCACATACATCACACACACATCTGTACAAATATGGTACACATGGTTCTCTTAACTAGAATCTATAGATACACAGACATATGCAGAGCTCAGAGCAGATCAAGACTTATCCGCCCACAGTGATGGTGGTGCTGGCACCCGCAGGACTGTGAAGGCTTAGATCCAAAAGAACCAGCTTATATCTGAGATCAATGGCTGACCTCCCGACTAACTCCAGCCAAACTGACCAACACAGCACACAGTCCAGAGCCCAGAGCCAGGCCAAAGGCAGAGCTTCAAGCTGCAAGCTGAATATTCTATCAGCCTAATGAAACTCCCACAAGCTAGGGTCTGTCCGCGTTAGGACTTTAAGTTGTGTTTATTTCACATTCATCCCTAGCTCTGTCCCTTACTCAAGTCAAGGCAAGTTAAACTGAAAATATAAAAGACTCTAAGATTTGATGCATAACCATTAATAATATGGTCACAGTGATAACCAAAATCGGTTCATGATGAGATTGAATTGAGTTAGTGTTTTATTTGTTGCTTTTTTGCTGAATGTATTCAAGTCATGGTAAAAAACATTTAAAAGGAAATCACTGTCCATTTGTGAGATCTTAAGAAACTATTGCAAAATTCCAAGAAAGTATTGCAGGAAGTTGCAGATTATGTAATTTGTCCTTAGGATCTGATTCTGAGTCTGATGGTTGAAAACTAGAGAAAAAGCATGTACCATAGTCCAAAACACATAACTAGTCAGCTAATCAACTAATTACAGCTGACAGGCAACTTTCCTAATGATTTAGTTACAGAAAAGCAGCTGGGATCCTCTTACCCTCCAAATCTAATCTGGCCATGTACTCCAAAAGCATTAAAGATTCTGGAGAGGCTGGCAACACACCGGGTTTATTCTGAGCCGTAAAGGTGGCGGTGAGGGCCAAAACGGCGGTACACACCAGATGTTTTTCAATCATGCTTTCTCCGTAGTTCAACCTTGGCACATCTGATGGAGACGTGATGCCTCAATTTAATCAATACAGCTGTCTCCACCTGTCAGATAAAGGCCAGCCCACCAGTGCGCAATTGTACACATCTGTAAGTATAATTTGATATGGCTTTTCTTCTTAATTGGCACAATAATGGTACTCTACATTGTGAAATTCAAGAGGTTTTATTGAGCGGTTGGATTCTTTTTATTAAAATGGAAAATGGCCTGGAAAATTATCTCAGGTCATTGATGGAACTTTCTGATATCATCAAGCTGTCATCAGCCAACACAAATGAGGTCTTCTCTCAAATAAATGGTCCTTGAGGATTTAGCGCACGGCCCATTGGAAAAGCTACAGTTCAAAATTGCGAATTTTGATTTGTAGCTCTGGGGCTAATAATGGCAGAGAAACTGAAGCAAATACGTACTAAAGAAATTATGTTTTCAAAGTCTATAAAGAGGAGAAAATAATTATACTTAAGTAATTTGTTATGGATTTTTGCTATATTTAGAGATGCTAATTCAAATTGTAATAAGCACTGATGTTAACAGTGCTCTTTGGGTGCTAATAGTTACACTAGTGGTAACTGTTATATTGGCAAGTGACTCAGAAGTAGTCTTTATTATGTTCAAGAGTTGCCAACATTCTATGATACCTTTAAGTGATCATTTCTATCAGAATCACTGGCTATTCAAGTTTCCATGAATTAAAACTGTATTATCTGACACTTACAAAGTTTCGTCACGCGGACGCATCCTGTCTCTTTTTGTACTGTCAGATTGTAAAACTTTTGTTTAAGAGAAGCACTCCCTCACTAGTTACTTTCCCCCTTCAACTTTTCACTGATTGATGCATGACTTTGACTTTGTGTTACAGCTGTCAAGTGAGTACGATCAAACTAATCAAAGTAAATCCTTCAGAGAGACATCAAGGGTAAGGGAGTGATTTGGCCTTTGCGATTGTTTGGATATAGAAATCGCACACAAACTTTACTTTAAAATCTGCCACCTTATGTAATCCCAGGCCTGTTTGTCAAGCCCCTAGTCTTACATATATCATCTTTAGCTCAGGTTGGATTTAAGCAGAGACTTGCCTGAAGATGCCAGCTACATCATGATAGAGGGAATAGTAAGTGCTATAGCTGCTGTTAAAAACATCCCCATGACAATCTCATCTCAGCAGCAGAGTGCCCGGGTGCATTTGTGATTGTGTCAAAACTGTGCTAGCAGCCAAAAAAGAAGCAAATATTGAATGACCCATTTTTTTAAATTAAAAACAGGAAAAAAGATGTATACCAAAATACAATTAGCTTTACCATTGGCAAAGGGAGGTCTACTTTAAGTCTAGACCCTGCTTTTGTAACTGTACTGTCTGCGATGTATTTTTGTTCAGATTGAAGGATTTTTATTATATGGATGAAATAGTAAAATTAATCATTTGATTTTATTCATAAAGCTACAATGTATCTGCATTACTCTCAGTGAAGGCCAGCTTTGTAAGGGCTTTTGGTTTTTAAAGTAATTGTCTGAAATCTCAACAAATAATCCTTTAGTACATTTTGTATGTTATAATATCCTCGATCACCCAGAAAGTGTGTTTCAAAGTACATGCACAACGAAATCTATTTGACATTTTGTGCTGAAAACTTCACACTAAACAGAACTGCCTCTCATTCTGAACTTTGCCTATTAGCACCATGGTTCACAATTTAGATGTAAAATATGCTGGAAGTGATTTGTACAAAGGGTCATCTACATCTTTTTTAAAACTAAGCAGATTAACGAAAAAAACACGAGAATTGGCAAACACATAAACTATCAAAAAATGCAGTTAATGGGAACATAAACTGGCAGTAAATCTTTGAATGTCACGTGTGTTTTTGAAATTACTTTATTCACATTTGAGGTCAACACATTAAGAGGTCAATACTTGAACATATATCAACCACAAATGTAGATTTTTATTTGTACACCACCTACTTCCATTTTCACATTAAAAAGTAAACTAAGTGACGTTTATATCCATGTTACTTCTACCATTTTCATTATTTGATAAATTCAGAGTTATTAGTATCAAGAACTGTAGCTTAATGACTGAGATGTTTCTGAAGTGAACCTTGAGTAAGCTGGAGTTGTTAGACCTTTTTGATCTTGGCTGAAGTAGCTCACTTGGAACTAATCAAGTGCCATCTTGTGAATGTAATGGCCAAAGATTGCAGCTGGCTTCAAATTAAATAACATTTTCATTGACTCAAAAGATTTTTTTTCATCTTGTATTTGATTACCATTTGGACGGCACACATGAAATCCCTTTCACAACACAAGAAATAAGACATCTTTTCTTCCCCCTTCTTTGATGTGTAATATATCATTTTTGGTGTTTGTGCCATGAACCATTTTTAAACAGTAAAGCCTTCCCAGTTTTAAATGCAGCAGCTGTTAAGACATCTTAAGGACAACAGTGAATAAACTAAGTCTAAGGAATTCAGTCCCTTTAAACTCTTTATGGTGAGCCAAAAACACTGCTTTTATAAATCTTCTGTGTTTAACAAGACTGGAAAGAAGCTCTCACTTTGACCCTGCCAAGGCTATCAGAACTGAATGCTGGCATCTGCTGTGATTTATATACATGGTAAATTTATCAGAAAATTCTTTATGTAAACAGCTAGTCCGCTTGTTTTCATTTTTACTCTCTTTCTCTACATATATATTAAAGCTATTTTTGCCCTTTTTGGCTTTATTTGCTAGGACAGTAGATTGACTAGAAATCAGGGAGAAGAGTAGGGGAGCAAACTGCCGTGAGCCGGATTCAAACTCATGACGCCGGGGCAAGCACTGTTGAATATGGGCCGCACGATCTACCTACTGAGCTAAATAGCAGCCCACTCTCTATTTTTTAACCTGAGATCCAAAATATTATGAAAAATTACCAGTGCAGTCAGTAGAAAAGTCTAAGCTCCCATCCAAACTCTTATCACAGGGTCTTTCTCTGTATATAAAAATGTTGTGATTACAGAACTGGAGGCTGCTTTGAGATACGATCTTTGTGACCTAACAAGTGTTTAATATTTAACTAACTAGAACATGAATATGCATGTGCTAAACCATGATAAGAGAAAATGAAAACCGTGCTGGCGCTGCTTGTCGCTGTTACTGTGAGTGCTGCATTGAACATGAACGACATATATTATTTCCCTGACCTTTAATGCCTTGAAGTAGCTCTGTTTTTCAGCCTTAATAATCAGTCTTACATTATCAAAGCAGGTAAGCCACCAAGCCCACATGCTGCAAAAGTCCTACAGCGCTGCAGATATGAAGCACCATGCACTCACCAGGGAGGACCCACTCTGTAGCTGCCCTTATAGAAGCCTGTAAGACTTTCAGAAGTTGAAAGGAGCGGCTTGAGATACCGAGGTGAACTCTGACCCCATCCACAGTCCAAGTCTTCCAGGCATGTGTCACTCTCAACGTTACTGCTATTTCTTATGACCCTCTGCCAGACTGGGGGAGCTCAAAATCCCAAAGGAGCAAGTCTTATCAAAAGCAGAAGGACACAGCCACGGAAAAAAAATCTCCAACATTCAGTCAATTCATCATCAGTTTGGAAACGCAATCAAAACTCAAATGAGGGGAAATCATTGTGGTAGAAATAAACAAAGATGTAAGCGACTTGCTGTGGGCTGTTTGTGATTGCGCTGTGGTGGTAAGGCCCAACAGCGACAGATCTAAACATAGGCTCCCCAGGCCGCAAATCACTGATAACTTATTAATGAGCAGATGACTTAGTAAACACTAGTGGGGAGGCCAGTCAGGCTGACACAAAGAGGAAGCTCTACAAGACCAGCTGTGGCCACTGAGGCAAAAAAACTGTGGCTCTATCAAAAGGCATATGGTATAAAACCAATCACTACATGTTGAAAGGTTGAAAAGAATCAGAGATGTTAATGAACTAATGTCTAAGCCAACAGAAGGCGTTTATGTAATCAATTTTGCATAACTTCACATTCAAGTCAATAAAAGTCAATAATATCAATAGTATGCAAGCAAATAATGACTACAATTACTACATTAAATACATTAGCTTTTGAGTATGTGTTTCCTGCTACATGAAACCTTTTTTTTAACCACAGATTTACTCTTCCTCGGATCCAATGATTATTATAATGCTTAATACCACTTATTTTTCCTTTTTTGTATCATTATGAATATGGCTTTGTTACAGTAAAAATGACAGTGAAGAGCAGAGCAGAATTAATGAGCTGCATCACGATTCAACAAACTTCTCAGAATAACTTTATAATATATCACAATTTTATCGCCATTGTGCCCAAACCAATGCACACATAATATTACCATTTGCCTTTACTGTGCTGTATATGATTGCATGACCACCTACATGCAGTCTCGTCCCTTGAGAGTTGACATGACAGTCCATTTATCACAGGTCAAAGTGACGATGAATAAAACAGTCACACCATGCACACCTGGCAATGGAGGAAGAACTGCGTCACCCCCCAAAAAATCTGTTTTAGGGTTGGGTGATATGGTAAAAGTATGGTATCACGATTTTTATTAAGCCAAGATCACTATTTTAGTTGACTATAAATTAATTGTAAATCCAATTCAATGATAATCAAAATACTTCTTATTAAGAACATTGGCATTGTTACAGTAGAAATGACAAATGACGAGCATAAAAGAATGCACTGTATCACGATTAAAAAAACTTCCCAGATTAGCTCAATCTTCATAACTTTATATAAATTGTTACCGCTATATCGCCCACCCCTACTTCTGTCATTGTTTCACCAACATTGTACGGAAGTTTGTCACATTTAACCAAGTACAAAAAACGAACAGAGAAAGGTTAGACAACACAAAACGAGAGAGGAGGAGGTGGAGGGGGCAACAGAACAGCTGATAAAATACATGGAAAAAAATAAAGATAAGTACAGGAATGGAAATGGAAGAGACATAGCTATCTGGAGTGACCTTTAGCGAGGACTGAATCACAGAGGAGTGCAGTGGAGATAAGGCTAATACGCTGAAAATAACATCTTTATTCCAACCTTTCTCCTCCTGATATTTCACCAAACAATGGACAGTAAACAGAGTGTGAACTGCAAATGTGTTGGGGACAGCAAACAACATCTGCATATCAGAAACAATACAAGCAAGCAAGCAAACAGACAGGCACTTTTGCACCTGCATTTGAATATGAAGTCAAATTTATACCACTCAATTTCTTAGTATTAGAGCATTATAACAGCTAATAGTCGCTTATTGTCACTTAAAAAAATAATACTGGAATTTAGTAGATGGCAAACAGAATTTTAAGGTGTAATCACAAAGTCTTTTTAAGGAGAGTTGGTCAATGTATTAAAAACTAAATATTGTGATTTTTATTTTATCACCATTTTAGTTGACTTTGAACTGTGTGCCTTACACAGAAGTCTACTTCTACACAAAGCTGTTTTACTACAAATTCAGTGTGCCTTTTTTATTCATATAAACACATGCATTGTAATAATAATTAAGCCAGTAAATAATTGTGCATACATTAATGCACTGTATCACGATTCAATGATCTTCCCAGATTACTTCTACTTCTTCTTCTTCTTTACCATTTCCTATCACGATTCTATTTGTATTGCCCACCCCTACACAAAGGCTGAAGGTGGGTCACAAGTAGAAGTAATGCAAATCTTATAAATCAATTATTTATCGGTATCAAGGTTGGTATAAAATTCCTATCAGTTCTATATAGTCAGACTAGCATGGCAAATGTTGGCTGGCTCACGGTTCTACCGTTCCCACATATTAGAAATTCATTTGCATTCATCAGCAGCACTGGCCTCCGGGGGGATCTGTGTGGAAATATGCTGGATTGTTTAGTCAAAATTACAATACAGCTGGGGCAATTTATCTTTTGAAAAGCCTGTTAATTTGTTCAGGAGGAAATGGTGTTTTCATTTGCATGTTAAATAAGGACTAGCTCGAGAAGGCTAAGAAACCTGTAACACCACTCTGCGTTGTGGCTAATGAGGCACGCAGCGCAGAAATTACCCATTCCACCGGGAGCCTTTAGCATGACAAACACACCATGACTTTACATTTGGCACACAGCGCTGTCAATGTAAGTGTCTATACGTCTGAGCGACTGGAGGAATATGCATATTCATAAATCGGTGCAGTGTGTGTTTCTTTCCAGCAGATTAAAAGCCTGTAATTACATTCAAAATAATTGCATTACCTTAGATTAGATCTAATGCGGTCAGTTAGACAATACTTTAACAAGAAAAGAGGAGGAAATGTGGTTATGGCAATAGTAAGCTCTGGCTGCTGGTTTTATTGTACAAAGCTGCTGAAGAGGCAAAGGAGTATGCCAGAAATATGCAGACTATGGAAATTTAACTATTATATTTAAGGTTAAGCTTTGCATGTTTTATGAGGCTTGGGGAAAGTCAATTATCAGGTTAATAAAAGTAGCCAAATGTGACAACGATGAAAGTAATAAATGTCTAAAAATAATTACAAAAAAATAAAACAATCAATATAGAACACATCATTCTGTCATTGTTGAGTCTGGCAGGTGTGTACAGACAGAATGTATTGACAAAACACTTACAAGCAACATTGAGTGTGGACTGGTGCAAGAAGTGTAATTACTGCCTCAGTCAAAGTAGATCCAACATTTGAACTGTATGTGAAAATCATGTCTCCTGTGGGTAATCTTGAGCCTATGAAGCTTCCATTAACCTCTTGAAGATACGTGTGAGTTGGTTAAAGTTACACTACCTTTGTCGTTGTATTTGAGCAAAAATAATCACTCACTCAATTCTACAGCATAACAGAAGTAAACTGAATAGAACTATGAGAACCTCTGTGTGTTGTATTATAAGGGTTTTTGATTTTCAAAGAGGGGAAGAAACTGTTTAAACAATCACATGCTTCCACAGTACAGGAGCTTGGTTGAAACATTGTTTATTTATCAAGAATGTGTGAATGTGAGCAACTGCTGCTCATTCTGATGTGTGAGACCATGACAGAGGGTTGAGAAGCAGAGGCACTACCTGAACAAAATCAGGTAGTGCAGCTTTAATCTCTAATTATCTTCATTACATTGAATTTCATAGTAAAAAGCTTTCTGTCTCTCAGTGTCAATGCTGCAACTAACTGACAACGTGTACCCCGTCTCAAGCCCAAAGTAGCTAGCAGGCTCCATCTGCCACCTCATCAGAAAATAAGTCATAGAAATGTACAATGATCAGAAAAATTAAAGTAGCTTATATTTGAAGTTTAAATGAAGGTGAATCGTGAACCAGTAATACTGCATAAATTCAATTACATTTTTTTATTTTACGAGATGATTTTGCTTGCTGGTGAAGTTGTCATTTCTCTGTAACATCTGTCTAGAGAGAGCTTGTCCGTACTCGCGCAGAAGGGCTGTATAAAAAGAGCCAAGATAATAGGCAGGAGACAGGGGCAAGTCTCGCGAACATTAGTATTTAATGGTGCCTTAACTGCAGTGAGAAACAACACCAGGGCTGCTTGTAAAGTAATCTGGCCGTAAACACACCCACTCATGAATAGGCAAACATTAGCTGACGGTATACTAACACTGACTCAAATGAAGACAGTTTCTTGGCATTGGTCTGAAACCTCTTAAGGCTTGTGCGCCCCCCATCACCTCTGACTGCAGCAGTGAGAAAGAAGTGCCAACACGCCAGCCTTGCCAGAAATTGTAGCTGCTTAAAGTCTGTTTGGAGTTTTTGGTGATATTGGTAAATCCAACGAGATGCACCGATACCAATACCGATATCACTACCGACACTGGATCAAATATCGGTCAGGCCTTGTAGTTGGATCATTGGATTGTAAATGTAGCCGATATTACTTCTTATACTCTAGCCATATTATATACAGATGGATAATGTGGCAACTTACATTATATTACACTATAACTCACTAATTA
This sequence comes from Hypseleotris bucephala, assembly GCA_036025885.1. Lineage (NCBI taxonomy): Eukaryota > Metazoa > Chordata > Actinopteri > Gobiiformes > Eleotridae > Hypseleotris > Hypseleotris bucephala. The sequence continues at coordinate 15,489 of JAVQKG010176475.1, forward strand.
TAATTATGAATGAATTCAGGTATAATTTTAATATACTTCTAATACGTTAAAATGCAGAAGGGAAATCAATAAATAAACAACTTTAACACATAAGAGTATTGGGTATTGACCGATCCTCAAAGCCCAGGTATCGCGATCGGTACCGGGACTAAAAAAAGTCCAATTGATTCATCTCTACTGCACAACAAAGTAGATTTGGGTAAGCTGGCAATAGAATGTAAAGTAAGTATATGGTTTCCAAATACTTTGAGGCGTAATCTTTTGGTTGCTAATAAGCCATTTCTGTAGAATTTAAAGTTGGTACTACTGTCCCAAAGGGGAAACATGAAATACTGAACTTCTGAACAGTCTGGGGTGCGTCTCTGGCATGAAAAAAAAAACAGTTGCCATTTCCATCTCCATACATGCTGACAAATGTGATAAACACGCCTTGTGAAAGCTAATACTTCATGGGAGTTCATCATCACTGGAGTGAGAGAAAAAGCAATGAGGCCTTTTGGCAGATTTCCGGCTCACCCAGGGTTGACAAATTGCCAAGGCACTCTGTCACAACTCTACTTTGAGGCTGCTAACTGTTTCATCTGCAGTGATTTAGATCTCGGGCATAAAAGTGGCCCGCTGGAAATGCATATTCCTTAAAGCTAAATTTGCATCGGGGCGACGTGGAGCGATTACAGTCACTTGGAATTGTAATTTGTATGCGACAATAAATCAATAAAAAGTTTGTTGCTCTTATGTGGATTCACCTTCGATATTCTCTCAGACAAGGTGAGTACATTAAACAATCTTCATAAAATGCACAATTTGGGTGTTTTGTGATCCAAACAGCTCTCCAGGGACTGACAGACTGAAGAGGCTTGGAGAGGAAAGATGGTGTTATGATTTCTGCTAAATTACTGGCAAGGTCGTATCGCGCGCAGACAAGCCACTTCTGGAGAACTCTTGAGACAAATTTTCTTTGTAATTATATCTTTATTTTCAAAGTCAAGACAAGCTTTTCTTTTCAAAATAGACAACCGAATTCTCATGCCAAGAGTTATTGGGTAATATGAAACTAATGTTAAAAGTCTGTAAAGCTAGTATCCATCAACTGCAAAATTGATGTTATATGGAGGGCTGGGAAATCAATTCAAAATGTGTCAAATTAATGTGAGTGAATCAATCTCAGATGTTCAGCCCAGGGACTTTATGGCCATGTCCAGGATGTACTTTGTCTCAGGACTCAGGACCATAGTTCCAGCCACACAGGCAGAGGCGGAGTGGTAATCGGGAGGCTCGGTAGCCAGGTGCGATCCAAAACGGCCAGAATGTCAAACAGACTGGTGCAGCTCAGAGAGGGAGACCGGCCGCACCGCACATTGCCCTATTGACAGTGACATGCACACTCAATGCAGT